>CM035437.1:105242126-105357126 GCA_020310875.1 Ceratopteris richardii
TTCTCCAATTACACAAGAGCAACTTAGATGGGATGGAAAAGATGCTCATGCTCATGCATTGATTGTGCTTTCTATGTGTTATACTTTATGGAATATTGGAATGTTAAATGGATTTTAATGCCTTGAGGTTTTTAATGTGTTTTGTGTTTTGATTTAGCACGTGAAGATCCATGAGGCTGTGAACACACATGGACTTATCCAAATATTTTTGGAGATATTTAGAAGAATATTTTTAAAAAATAGTTATTTTTAGAAAATAGTTATTTTGAGAAGATAGTATTTTTAGTTTGTAAATAAAGCAAAAATAGAAAATCATGATTCTGTAAAAAAAGCAAAAGCATGTTATTTAAAGCATGACCCTCATGTATCTTCTATTAAGGATGTTTTGGAATAGCTCTCTCTATTGACAATGAACTAAACTGAAGTAAGAGTTGAATAATATCCCTAAGTACAAATGACCACCACATATGAGTGAATCATGTATGTGGTAACATGGGAAAAAAACTCTAGCCAACACTAGAGTAAAAAGTGCCAATGTGTAGAGAAAAGGTTCACATCAAAGCTACGTGAGGAACACATAAGTGTAATAGAAACTTGATAAATGAACCGGAACAGGAACAATGCACAGTGAGCATAGTGAGAATAGTGAGTATAATGAGCATAGTGAGCATAGTGAGTATGGTGAGCACAGTGAGCACAATGAGTATAGTGATAGATTAAAAAAAAAATTAAAAAAACACCGGTGAATCAAAAACAAAAACAAGAATTGGCAAACGCAAACTTGGACCAGACAAGAATTAATGAACCAGAAGGGATGCAGAATCGTGAATGGACGTTGTGAATCATGACCAGATGCCAAGAAGTACACCTTCGTAGATGTGCACAGACTCTGATACCACTTTTGACCTCATCTTTTAGAGACACGTACATAGAGATAGTACATAAATGAAATCTCACAAAAGCATAAATAGATTAAAGAGAGACAAGGATTGGACATAAGATTGGGTACAATCTCCCCCCACATACTCTGATGTATGAGTCTATCAGAGTATGTGTATTTATAGGTATTTTTCATTACATCCTGAATAGAATATATATGAGGGAAGTGCTTGAAAAAGCATGCATTTACGAAAATCTACTTTATTTACAAAATTATCGCTTTTTGAGCAATCTATTATTTTTACAAAAATGTCACTTTCTAAGCGATCTATTATTTTTATAAAAAAATTATCTAAAATACTATCTTTTAACTATCTTAAAAAATATCTCAATAAGTCTGCACATGTTCATGCCCTCATGATTCTTCACTTGCTGAATCAAAACATCATGACATTAAAACCCTCAAGACATTAATGTTGGAGTTCGAGGTTTGCGAAAGCATGCGAACAACACAAGGAAGAAGAAGAAGCTTGGAGCACAACACAAAATTCTGAATTTATTACCACTATAATGTACAAGGATAAGTAGCCCATTAGGCTAATAGACATATATACAAGCCGGGGGAAAAAAAACCTCCTAAGGAGGGAAAAAAGTGCCCTGATGGTCCTAGTATGTCACACACATCACTACCTAAATATATCAGTGAATCCCCCTAGGAGTGATGTGGTAAACAAGGAGTTGGCACTCATGTGTAAGGAAGTGCCAAGCTATGTGGAATCAATCCACAAGTAAGCCCAAAGCATCACGGAAAGCTTGAAACTTCTCCCTAGGTAGAGCCTTTGTGAAAAGGTATGCAATGTGTGGGCAGATATGTCAAACTGATCTCTCTAGCAGAGAACCTCTCCTTGACATAATGATAGTGCACCTCAATGAGCTTAGTGCGAGCATGGAACATAGGGTTCCTCTCAACTGCCAATGCACTCTGACTATCAATGAAGATGGTGGTGGCAAAAGACTGACCAACACCCAAATCAGCCATGAGGCGTCTGAGCCACACACACTCAACAATTGTTGTGAAAGTTTTCCTATACTCAGCCTCACAACTCGAAGTGGCCACATTAGGCTTCTTCTTGCTCAACCAAGATATACATGAGCTACCAAGCATAAAGCAAAAGTCACTATTGGACACACGAGTGTCATAGCAACTAGCCAATTAGATTTAGAAAAAGCATGTAAATTTCACGATAGTGATCCCCCCTTGGGATAAAACAATCCAAGTAGTCGGGTACCACTCAAGTATTGAAATATGCGCTTAATTGCCTACCAATGCTTCTGTAATAAAGTAAGTCTATGATCTAAGGATCCGATCGGTTCAGATAGATCTGAAATCAGACATCGTTTGGTCATCCGTGTGTATGACCAAAGATCTCAAGTTTACACTTACTAGGAGGTCTTGCGCTCTTGTGAACAAGTGATCCACTTAGCTTAGTGGTTAAGTCTCAAGGATGTGAAGGAGGAGGTCTTGGGCTCAATCCCCATGGGGAACATGGGGAGAGTATTTTGCCCAAAGAGATCTAGAGCCTTCTAGAAGCATCCAATTGAGTTAACTCGAGTTAACTGGGACACTTGGTGAACATGTAGTTACATGGCTGACACATGGATGGTTAGTATCCACCTGCCCAACAAGGCAGTCCCTTGGATAGAGCTATATATAGAGGCATTTGGTTGGGAGGAGATTCATATATCTAACATTTGGTGGTCATAATCCTCATTCTCTTGCATTCAAACTTCTCCTTTGAAGTCTTTAATTTCCTTGAGGATCAGATCTAACTTCAATATTTATTCTAAGACTAAAAGATAATCATCATCTCATGGTCCCATGTTCCATATCATCTTTCTTATATCAATTCGAGTATAAAATCTGTTGTCCCATACCACCCTATTTTATACTCACATCAACGTGTGAGTGAATTTTATCCTAATGTCTAAACATATCTTGATAGAGTACCTTCTTGCTTCAATTCTTTACGAGAATTTTGAAGTTTCAGGCATTACGTCTAACTAGATTTTCTAGGTTTTGATCCCTTCACTTGTGCTTTTCTGTGGGAACTTGAAAACCTTTTGATGTAACATCCATCCTTCTTTGCTAGGGTTTCAAATGAAAACCAATTAGAGTTCCAAGTGCTTGAATTTTCATAGATTCAAGCTCAATTGGTTTATTCTTGAACAATTTGTAGTGACAAGATTTTTTTAACTTCTTGTCTTTAGATTCCTTCTTTATTGATGCTTTAGGTACCTATCTTGGCTGAAACTTTTACACAAATCTCTCTACTGCTTAAGTCTAAGCATCCGCTCATGCTCTCTAGATTTGTACCAAAATCCCTTTAAGGATAGGAAAACATTTATGTTTTACCTTCCACAGACTTAAGTACCATCTTCATGGTTGCATACTACATTCTTGGAATTCCTTCACTCTATTCAGACTTGGAACAACTTACTCTTTTCACAATTTTCCATCGGATAAATGGAACCTGAGTGAATAATTCCCAAAAGGAATTTTATTGCCAATACTTGAGCGATCTATAGAGTAGTTCCAATCACACATTATTGGACAATCATGGCCAAGCTTGATCAAGTCTAGGTGACCTTGCAACTAAAATAAAGACTTAGTCTTTATCTTTAGGATCCCAAAGCTAAGAATATTTGATACACTTCGAGGTGATATCAACCATTTGGACTTTAAGTACCATTTATGGTGGTTTGGGATGTCTAGGGAACTTCTTATTGCTTAAAGAGTATGAAGAATTTCATTCTCACTACTTGGGAGAATGTTATTCTTCAAGGTCTTGAGATTCTTTCCAGGGAATCAATTAACTTGAGCAAATGATTCATCTTGGAATCTTTTACAATGCTGAAAGGATATTGGAAAGAAATTCTTTAGACTTTCAAACAATATCCAGAAGCTTTATTGATTTAGTTGTGTTCATTTCTTGAGTTTCAAATTAGAGAATAAATATCACCTTTTGGATATGGTTTCCCATTCCACTATAAAAGTTTGTCTTGAACTTTTATTTATGTGATATTGATTCCTCTTCTTGAGTTTGATACAATATTTATTTATATTGGTCAGTCTTTAGATGTTACTGGAGTATTTTAAACATATTTTGGCAGTCAAAAATATGTTTTAAGTCCAAGCAGCTATTGATGATTGATCCAATAGTAACTACTACAAACACAACTTTGAACTTTATAGCTTGTTTAGGAAAAGATCATGGATTGGAGATCCATTTCTTGGAACTTTCTATTCCTAAATGAAAAGTTCACACTTGCTTCAAGTCCTTATCTCATTTCCTAAAGATTACTTATTTTGGTTTACTCTAGAAGCTTCAATTAGCTTGAATGAAACCAAAAGTTTAACTCTCTAAAAGAGTTTTTTCATGTTTCTATGATTGCTTAGCAAGTTGCATCGTTTACCATAGATGCAACTATAGAACCTAACATCCTCTTATTGAATGTCAAAGATCAATTGATGTTGAAGTTTAACCTTTGATTTCCATCACTCCTTGGGATGAAATCGAATGAAAACTTATAAAAGCTTCATAGTTTTTTCTTGGCACTTTGCATCCTTACCAGGGATGCTACTAAAGGAATAGAACAACTATCTTGTGAACTTTAAAAGTTCAACCAGGAACTAAGTGCATATGTGAATGCCTATTCTTGCATGCAAATTCCTATTCTTGCATGCAAATGCATGTGAGTGCATGCACATGTTGGCTTTCTCCTTTCATGTACCAAACTTAAATCAAGCAATTTCTTGAGCTTGAAAATGCATATTCACAATCATCCATGCACAAACATTCTTCTTGCTAGCTTTTAAGAAAGATTTAACCGTTCATGTGCATAAAGTTGAGCATTGACTATCTTTCAAGCAAGAAGAAAACGTGTTTTGTACATGAAAACATTCTTTTGAAAGGAGAAATGCACCAATATTCTTTTACTCCCATGCGGTGACATATAGATACATGCTTGTGCTTAATGAGTGTTTCAATACATTTATGCTCTTTTATTTAGCTTTCAATAATTTGCATCAAGATTATCAAAAATGAAGTTTACTTCTATATTTCAATGATAAAAATGCATCCTACATGAAAGCAGAGAGAAAAAAATACATATTGAAACCAATCATTAACTTGGCAAATACTTATCTCACAATTAGCTACATCCTTCCCTTGATCCTTGAGAAGAGCCAACCTTCATAGCCATGCACACATCTCTCCAAAACCTTGAAGAGAGCTTTCTTTTGTCAATAAAAAAGAAATGAAAATCGAAAGCACGACCTTCCTTGCTCCGATCTGATGTTATTTCACTTTGGGTTTGATCACCAAGAAATCTCAAAGTCTTTCTTTCTAGAGGTAGAAGGCTCGATCCTTGTTTGTAATCACTGTGGTTAAGATATAGCTCTTTAAACACATTAGTGTGAAGTTCGATTCCTGCTGGTAGCAGTGCAATAGAACCGATTGTAGCCACCCACCGCCCTCCTTATCATGGTAGTTGATGGACATCTTTATCACATCGATGACATGAGTTCAAGCCCAAACACCCTCAAAGATAGAATATCTGCTCCTCAAAGCTTTATTTCAATCATTAAGGCTCTAGATATGCCAGCACAAGAATGTGTGAGGCACTCTGGCTAGTGCTATAGCTTTGCATCGATGGGTCCTAGGATCGATTCTTGGATCTGACCGCCTGAGGAAGATGCTACTTAATTTTCATTTTTCTTGTTTTATTCGATGTCGTCTGCAAAGTTCTGTAGCAGACAATGATCAAAATAAATTGCTACTGTGAACTAACATCTATGAGCACACCTCTTCGAGGTCATTTGCGACGCTCTGGAGCAAACATTGATCAAAATAAATTGCTAGCATAAAACATATATGAGCACGCCTTATCGTAGTGGATTATCGGAAGCGCTCAGAGCCTTAAGATTATGAGTTCAAAATTCATCCTTCACCTCTAAAGAATAGAATGAACAAACTGAGATTCAGACAAATTATAAAGCTAAGCGAATTGAATCTCTTATATGGATAAAAGATGTGAGCTAAACTACAGAGGACTCAGGACAGAATCCTTTGTGAAACCATCATAATCGTTTTTGTTTTCGAAGCTTTTGCATTGCCAAATTCTGATATGATGGTCTTGTTGTGATGAATAAACTGTTCTTGCATCATAAATTGTTCTTGCTTTGATGGATAAAGCAAAGAGCTCTGTAAACAAGGTCGCGGGCTCAAATTTGTGAGGCGACCCTATGAAATTGACCTCCTTTTGATTCTGGTGATCTTTGCTCTGATGGATAAAGCAAAGAGCTCTGTAAACAAGGTCACAGGCTCAAATTCGTGAGGCGACCCTCTGAAATTGACCTCCTTTTGATTCTGGCGATCTGGAGCGCCTGATTCAAGTTGTAGACTCTAGGTAATATAATTGTGATCTGTACCAATAACACGAGGTACTCTAGTGATAGAATATATCCCTGCTATGGAGTAGACCCAGGTTCGATTCGTGAATGCACTTCTCACGTGGCTTCCAACTCTGGATAAGAGGATTTTTTTATGTGCGACGCAAAATCCATCCCGATGCTCTATCGACGAAAAGGAAAACCTCCTTGACATTGAGGTCGTGGGTTCAAGACCCGGATCTCTCACGTGAACATGTCCAGCATGGTTTTGATGCTTTGCACATGTATAAATAAATAATGAATGCGCTTGTATCACCGTGCCTTGGTGTGATAGATACAGATAAAACACTTTGCACTATAAAGTCGAGAGCTCGAATCCTGGCAGTCGCTGTCTGCGCATGTATGTTCTTTTGATTTAACTGATCTACATCACATGTGGCAATTTTTTTGTGAATATAGCTGCATTGAACACATTGTAGTGTAATGGAATAAATGCACCACGCTCCTCCAACGTCTTGGGTTCGATGCGCAAGTCCTGCAGGTTCTGTATGGATTCAAACTCTACAGCCTTTTTACACCCGAATTCGAGAAAATTCGGGGTTACAATCATGATTCGCCAAAAGCAAATCGATCATAAGCAGATAGTGAAAACAAAACTTTTCAACTAATGAGGAGGATGATGATCATGTGGAGATCTCCATGGAAGCTCTACATCAGAAAAGATGATGATGAACCACCAAGGTCACCATGAAAGCTTGGCTAGAGCTCTGACACCAATGCAAGAGAATGAGGATTACGACCACCACGTGCTAGAGATATGACTCTCCTCCCAACCAAATGCCTCTATATATAGCTCTCTCCAGGGGACTGCCTTCTTGGGCAGGTGGATACTAACCATCCATGTGTCAACCATGTAACTACATGTGCGCCAAGTGTCCCAGTTAACTCTAGTTAACTCAAGTGGATGCTTCTAGAAGGCTCTAGATCTCTTTGGGCAAAATACTCTCCCCATGTTCTCCATGGGGGTTGAACCCAAGACCTCAATCTAGACTTTGACTCATAGGAAGTTTACGTATCTTTGAAGTTTGAATCGGTTGTATAGAGTTTCAATTATTTCTTTTCGCTTTCCAAATCTTTTGGAATTGACTCAGATATGGTATCTAATATCTTTTGCAAAAGACCAGGGTTAGTCAGTTAGAACTAGATAACTAAATTGAACATCCTAGATAGATTTTCTGTACAAGAACCTTTTCAAACATCGAAAGTTTAAGATTGACTTATTCATTTGAGTTTGCTTCAAGTTATAGAGTAAATGATTTTCTAGAGTCCAATATACTCTAGAATAGAGAAGTTAGGAATTGCTCATCAAATTGACAATTCCCAAGAACTTTTAGCTCAAGTCTTTGAGAATAGTGTCCTAAGTTGGACAATTTTCATTTTAAATTTCAATGGGTCAAGTTATAGTATGGTTGACTCAAAGAAAATGATAAACTTTCTCCTACAGTTTACATAGGATTTTTAAACGCATTAGGACAAATTAGTCCTCTAGTTGGGTAAAAAAATCAAGTAATTGTTGGATAGGAGTAAACCATTGAACAAACATCCAAGATAGATGTTTGGGATAACCAAACTTCAAGTTCTCCAAATCAAATTAAGTGAATCAAGAGTTCTCAAAGTCTTATGAGGGATAAGCATCCCACTTTTGTTACTAAGTCCATGCACCAGTTATGCCTAGAGATGGACTAGTAATTTGAATCCACCTAGTTCACATGTTTGTGCCCAGATCACACCTATTAAAGACTATGAATTGGCGAGGGATGTTTTTAGATTCACCCTTATTATTCATTCACTACTTTGTACTTTGACAAGTTTATCAAAGTGCAAAGCGAGAGAGTGTTTTGAATCATCTAGACAAGGATACCACCACAGAGATGAGACATGTTCTTTGAGTTTTAGAACATGACCATGTTCTTCTAGTTTTAGAACATGAGGCTCGGGGGTTTCCCATAGTATATATATAGCTCTATTTTCGAGGACCAAAATATTTTCCAAGGGGGAACAATGTAATAAAGTAAGTCTATGATCTAAGGATCCGACCGGTTCAGACGGATTTGAACTCGGACATTGTTTGGTCATACGTGTGTATGATCAAAGGTCTTGAGTTTAGACTTAGTAGGAGCTCTTGTGCTCTTGTGAACAAGTGATCCACTTAGCTTAGTGGTTAAGTCTCAAGGATGTGAAGGCGGAGGTCTTGGGTTCAATCCCTAGGGAACATGGGGAGAGTATTTTGCCCAAAGAGATCTAGAGCCTTCTAGAAGCATCCACTTGAGTTAACTCGAGTTAACTAGGACACTTGGTGCACATGTAGTTACATGGCTGACACATGGATGGTTAGTATCCACCTGCCCAACAAGGCAGTCCCCTAGAGAGAGCTATATATAGAGGCATTTGGTTGGGAGGAGAGTCATATCTCTAGCACATGGTGGTTGTAATCCTCATTCTCTTGCAGCTTGACACCTAGGCAATGCATAAACTTGCTCATCTATGAGACAACAAACTGAATATCTGAGCGAGTAATGCATAAGTAAATCAAGCATCCAACAGCCTGCTGATAGAGAACAACATCAAATGCATCTCCAACATCAGAAAGACTCAACCGTAAACTTGTCTCCATAGGAGTGGCAATAGGTTTACAGTCTTCAAGGCCAAGGTGATGCAATAATGTGTCAATTTATTTTATTTGACACAAAGCTATTCCTGTTGGAACATCAAGCTTACACTATGCTTGAGCTGGATTTGATCTACATCAAAGGCTATAGCGTTGAAAGAATATCCGTTGGAGAGTTCTTTTTCTTATGCTCATTTACTGTATTTTTTGAGAGATTTTTGATGATTCATTTACCGTTGTAAAAGCCTTGGGCTTTACACATGTAAAGGTAGAAAGATAGAGCCCAAATCCCACGAATTTGTGGTGGTTGAAGTTGCATTCAATCAAGCAATCAAATCACCTAAAAGTAGATCAAACTAGATCTTCACTTTTCCTAGATTGTAGGAAAGTGAATTGATTCCCTCCAACAACCATTCCCACCGTCATTTGAATTCAAACTTCACTTGTAGAAGTTGTGGAACACTCCTAGAGTCTATATAAAGACTTGAAATCACTTGTACATTACATGGAAGCAATATACATACACTTGTGACCATCATTGTTTTGCTCTTTCAATTCTCTGCATCATCTTCTTCGCCAATAGTAATCTTGCAGAGGCTTCTCCTCTCTCTCCAAAGGTCCAAATTGAGAGCAAGATGGCACATTGGAAAGGTATTAGTGTCTGGTTTATTCCTACAAATTTTCATAGCATTTTCTTCAGTAGATTGGGAGAAATCTGAGTTTTTCTATCTTGGGGTCAATCTCTATGTATTCCTGAAAAATAGGAAGTACCACCGGTGAATGTCTCATTCATTCCTATAGCATATTTTGCTTATTCCTTATACTTTTGTGCATTCTATACACTCAACCCTATGTGTATCACTCCCATAAAAGGATTTTTTTCTAATTGTAATCACGTTGGTCGCTATGGGCATTTGAAATTCATTGTCTCTTCCATAGATAGTAATTCTTGAGCTAGTCAACCTGCAAACCTATTTGTTTTATATCGACTCATTCTCCTTGATGCTCCAAAGTACATAGGTCTATTTGAGTCTCCATAAGCTCAAGGGTTGGTCTTGTGCCAGTTGGCTAGACCAAACTTCGTCGCTTCGAAATGCTTTTTTTTACCTTCTACAAGCTTCTCCAAGTTCTTTTAGTGGTATCAGAGCTAGATCAAGCTGGGTGACGGCTTTCCCTCAATGATCGAAAAGCTTGATCAACACAACTACGTAGCTTGGAAAATCAGGATGGAGGCCTATTTGATAGATAGAAATCTTTATGGAATTGTAGCAGGTGATGAAGCTATGCCTATTCCAAAATCCAAAGGAGGACTACACAAGAGGAGACAGATAAGCTCACACTTTGGTGCACAAGGGTACTAAACTCTATCTCTGAGTTTCTATTACCACATATTAGAGGATGCAAGACATCTCAAGAGACTTGGGATGCCCTCGAGACTTTCTTTTCTGCTAGTACCAAAGCAAGAAAGAATCACCTTTGGAAGGAGTTCAACCAAATGAAGAAGACACCTAAACAAACCATCACAGATTTTGTTACCAAGGTCAAGGAGGTTGCGGATCAATTAGCATCCATTGGAGAGCTGATTGAAGAAGAGGTCATCATGAGGCAAGTTCTCAATGGCATTCGAAGTGATAAGCAATGGCAATCCTTCACGATGGCGCATGATCTGATCATGGATGTGCAAACTCCAGAATTCAACATCTTTCTTGGACAACTCTTCAATCAAGAATCCAACAATGAAATAAAGGAAGGTAACTCTTATCATGGTAATTCAACTAGTGCTCTATATGCAGATAAGAAGGATAAGAAGAAGAAAGGCAAGAAGAAGGAAGAAGATGAAGAAGAGACTTCCCAAGCCAACTTTTCAAGCAAGAGCAAGTGGAAAGGGAAGAAGAACGGACCAAAGCAAGACAAAGCCAAAGGTTAGAATGTTCAACCTTGTGCCATATGCGATAAGACCAACCACACTAGTCAGAATTGCTGGTTCAATGGGAAGACCCAGAAAGGAAGTGGAAGAGGTGGATATGGCAGTAATAGAGGCAGAGGTGGACACAACTTCAACAATAACAATAGAAGCTATAATAGAAGGGACTAAAACAATTATTTAGAAGATCAACCACATGATGACTCATTGCTTCTTATGAATCTAAGCCACAAAGAAGGTAAAGAAGATGATCATTTGTTCTACATAGATTCAGGATGTTCGAATCATGTTGCAGGCAAGATTTCTCTTCTATCTGATTTGCAAAGTCCAAAGCATAGACATGAAGTGCAAATAGGGGATGACACAAAGCACAATGTGGAGAAGATTGGTAATGTCAAAGCTTCTAATGGCAGGACAAACATTCTAAGTAAGGTTCTCTATGTACCCCACTATCACTAAAAACCTAATAAGTGTAGTGTAGGCCAAATAGTTGAAAAAGGCTTGCAAGTTAGGTTCACCCAACATGGAGCTTTTGTGGAAGATCCATGTCAAGGCTTTAAAAAGATAGCCCGAGGTGAGAAGCATGGTAGGCTCTTTACTTTTGAAGTAGGAGAAACGAGGAACATCGTTCTATTCAACTTTGGGTCTCAAACCCTAAGTGAGCTTGAAGTGTGGCATAAGAGACTTGCTCATGTGAATGAAACAACCTTGAAGGATATATGCAGGGATCAAAGTGTTCTAGGACTGCCGAACATATCAAAGCAACACATGATCAACAGGTGTGATGCATGTCAGATTGGGAAGGCACAAAGAAAACCATTCAACCACAAAGGCTACATCCACAACAACTTATTGGACTTAGTACATACAGATGTATGGGGACCAGGTCAAGAACCTTCATTGGCAGGATCAAGGTATTATGTCTCATTTATTGACGACCATAGTAGATGGACTGTTCTATACTTTATCGAGAGTAAGAATGAAGTGTTTAATTGCTTCAAGAAGTATCTTGCACATGTGGAGAATCATATAGGTAGATCACTAAAGAAGCTTAGATCTAATGGAGGGGAAGAATACTTTTCCAAAGAGTTTGATGAGTTCTTGCAGGACAAAGGTATCAAAAGGGAAGTGACTACTATGTACTCTCGTCAACTAAATGGAATTGCAGAGAGGAGAAACGACATTGGTTGGATCAGCCCGAACCATGCTTGAAGAGAAGAAGTTGCCACATTATCTATGGGCAGAAGCTATTTCAACTGCTATGTACCTTGTCAATAGACTACTATCCAAATCACTTCAAGGTATGACTCCTTATGAAGCATGGCATGGAAGAAAACCTAGTCTTGGGCATTGCAAGGTTTTTGGTTGTTTAGCTTATGTTCATGTACCATCACAAATAAGAGGTAAGTTAGATGAAAGGGCAACAAAGGCAGTGTTTATTGGATATGATTCAACTCAGATGGGTTACAGGTTCTTCAATCCTTCAACCAAGAAATTCACTACAAGTAGAGATGTTGTGTTTGTAGAACACAGGTCTTGGTATGATGAAGACAAACAAAAGGTAACACTACCATATGATCTTGATTCTGACTCTTATCAATTAGGAAGCAAGCATGATACACAAGTCCAAGATCCAAGAAGTGATACAGACGATGACCAAGATGAAAGAGAAAAGGATTACAAGCCATGGAAGTCAAGAGGCAAAGCAAAGATGCAAGAGGTTGGAGAATGCTCCAAACAAGCACCTAAAAGATCTGCAAGAGAGAAGAAACAACCAGAAATGTATGGATATGATTCCACATTTGTTACGAAGCATTCAATATACTTGGCAAAAAAATCTATTTCAAAGGAACCCTCAACCTATGAAGAGGCAAAGGGAAACCCTAATTGGGAAAAAGCGATGAAAGAAGAGATAGATGCATTGAAGGAAATGGACACTTGGGATTTGGTTCCAATGTCGCCGAATCAAAAGGTAATTGGTTGCAGATGGGTATATAAAGTTAGAAGAAACTCAGATGGATCAGTTTGCAGGTACAAGGCAAGATTAGTTGCCAAAGGATGCTCACAAACTCATGGTATAGACTATGAGGAAACATTCTCACCAGTTGCAAAGATGACTACAATCAGGACATTGATAAGTGTAGCTGCTACAAGGAATTGGAGACTCCTCCAACTTGATGTGAAAAATGCATTCTTAAATGGTTGGATAAGTGAAGAGGTATACATGTCACAACCACTAGGTTTTGAAAACCTTAATCATCCATCTTATGTTAGCAGACTTAAGAAAGCATTGTATGGATTGAAACAAGATTCTAGAGCTTGGAATTAAAGGTTACTTACATATCTTCAAGATCAAGGGTTCAAAGCTAGCAGCTCAGATCCTTCTCTATTCATCAAAAGGGATCACAATGAGGTTATCTATCTATGTGTATATGTAGATGATATTATTGTGACAGGTGATGATCTAAATGACATTCAAAGGATCAAGAGAAACATGCAAGAGGAGTTCAAAATCAGTGACCTAGGTGAGCTCACATATTTCCTAGGTATGTAGGTGATATACACAGATGAAGGAATGTAGTTGACTCAAAGAAGATACATTCAGGATCTTCTTCTCAAGTTCAAAATGGAGAACACTAAACTTGCAGGTACACCTTTGGAGATGAATCATAAACTAAGTGTTTATGAAGGTGAGAAAACTGAAGACATTAAAGAGTATCAAAGCTTGGTAGGTAGCTTGATATATGCTACTCATACAAGGGCAGACATCTCATATAGTGTGGGAGTGCTTAGTCAGTTCATGCACTCACCGAGAAGATCACACATGGATGCAACTAAGAGAGTACTTAAGTATCTCAAAGGTACAATCAACGAAGGTATATTCTATCCTTACTCTTTAGATTTGGATATCAAAATCTATTCAGATGCAGATTGGGCAGGAGCTAAGGTTGATAGAAAAAGTACATCTAGTTACTTAGCATTTGCAGGTTCGAAGCTAGTGTCATGGAGTTCCAAGAAGCAACCAACAGTTGCTTTATCCTCAACTAAAGTAGAGTACAGAGGCTTGACCATAGCAACTCAAGAGGCAATATGGTTAAAAACATTGTATACAGATTTGGGACTTGTGAGTTCCAAACCTCACATATTTGGAGATAATGTAAGTTCCATGCATCTAGCGGTAAATCCTATTTTCCATGCGAGAACCAAGCACATAGAAGTCCATTACCACTTCATTAGGGAGAAGCTCATGGCAAAGGAGATTGACATTTCTTTTGTTCCAACTGAAAACCAAGTAGCAATATGATGACGAAGGCACTTGATGGAATGTAGATTCAAAGCTATGGCAGATATTCAACCTATCAGAGAATGAAGACTCAAGCATACTTTAGCTTGAGGGGGAGCTGTTAGAACATCAAGCTTACACTATGCTTGAGGTGGATTTGATCTACATCAAAGGCTATAGTGTCAAAAGAATATCCATTGGAGAGTTCTTTTTCTTATGCTCATTTATTGTATTTTTTGAGAGATTTTTGATGGTTCATTTACTGTTGTAAAAGCCTTGAGCTTTACACATGTAAAGGTAGAAATATAGAGCCCAAATCCCACGAATTTTTGGTGGTTGAAGTTGCATTCAATCAAGCAATCAAATCACCTAAAAGTAGATCAAACTAGATCTTCACTTTTCCTAGATTGTAGGAAAGTGAATTGATTCCCTCCAACAACCATTCCCACCTTCATTTGAATTCAAACTTCACTTGTAGAAGTCGTGGAACACTCCTAGAGTGTATATAAAGACTTGAAATCACTTGTACATTACATAGAAGCAATATACATACACTTGTGACCATCATTGTTTTGCTCTTTCAATTCTCTGCATCATCTTCTTCGCCAATAGTAATCTTGCAGAGGCTGTTGCTCTCTCTCTAGAGGTTCAAATTGAGTGCAAGATGGCTCATTGGAAAGATATTAGTGTCTAGTTTAATTCCTTATACTTGTGCATTGTATACACTCAACCCTATGTGTATGACTCCCATAAAAGGAGTTTTCTAATTGTAATCACGCTGGTCGCTATGGGCATTTGAAGTTCATTGTCTCTTCCATAGATAGTAAGTTTTTGAGCTAGTCGACCCGCAAACCTATCTGTTTTGTATAGACTCATTCTCCTTGATGCTCCAAAGTACATAGTGTGTTTCTTTGCACTTATTGCATGCCTATAAGTTCTATTTGAGTCTCCATAGGCTCAAGGGTTGGTCTTGTGCCGGTTGGCTAGACCAAACTTCGTCACTTCGAAACACTTTTTTCTACCTTCTACGAGCTTCTCCAAGTTCTTTCAATTCCGTCGTCAACTTACATAAGTTGAATGACCACAAATGCCCCAAATTTTACATCTCAAATGAGGCATGCAAATCAACCTTAAAATCAGCAATATGCTTCTCAATAGACCAATGAGCATCATATAATCAACATAGATAAGAATGATCAAAAGCACATCATTTGCACACTTAATGTATAAGGTTATCTCAATTGGACTATTCTCAAAACCATGTGCAATGAGGTAGGCATGTATTTCTTCATTCCAAGCACGTGGTGCTTGCTTCAAGCCATATAATGCCTTTTTCAATCTGCACAATTGATTTTCATGCCCTTTTTGCACAAAGCCATGGGGCTGAAAAACATACACTTCTTCATGCAACTCACCATTCAGAAATGTAGTTTTAATTCCCAACTGATGTACATTCCAACCATGATGAGCTGCAACTGCACACATGCTATGAACAATAATCATTCAGCATGTAGGAGCAAAGATCTCATCAAAATCAATGCCTCTTTCTTGAGCATAACCCTTTGCAACAAGCCTAACCTTATACATGTTAACTGTTCCATCAAGCTTATGCTTCAACTTGTATACCTACTTAGTGCCAATGGCCTTCTTGCCAGAAGGCAAGTCACATAAAGATGAGGTACCAATTTTCATAATAACATCATATTTTGATTGCATATCAACCATTCAAGTTTTTGAATTTTGTGCTTCATCAAACGAAACAGGATCATTCTCATCACAAAGATTAGAGGCAGCCATAACATAGAAATTTGATGCAAAAAAAGCACTATGAGAGCCTGAATGAGTAGATATGATAGAGGTGCATCTAATTTGCTATCACGCAAAGTTTGCACCAACCATTTTTGGCATAGTTTTTGCCTCCTTGATATATGCTCTCTCACCAACAAGTGCATCATGTAAATCTGCATAAAAAATGGAATGATGTGCATTATCACATGAAACTTGTAAAGGTTGAAAAGTTGCCTCATTAGGACCAGCACTAGACTGTCCACCTGTAAAAAGAGGCATCAAAGTGCCATACATGTTTTTGGAGCTAACTGATGTCTCCTTAGTATAATCACGGCTAACCAAAATGCATTTAGTTGGTGGATGATACAGACAATAACCTTTTCTTATAGAACTATACCCAACAAAAATACATTTCACTTCTTTGTCATCCAATTTCTTGCGTTGTTGTTCATGCACTAATGCATATGCCAGACAACCAAAAACACGCAGGTGAGCAACAGATGGCTTACGACCATGCAAAGCCTCATATGGAGTGATAGACTGCAATGCTTTAGTAGGACACTTGTTAAGTACATATGCTGCACACACAACAGGCTCAAGCCAGAAACTATGTGGTAAAGCCTGAATCTTGACCATACACCTCACCATCTCCATGAGTGACATGTTCTTCCATTTAGCAACTCCATTATGTTGAGGTGTATATGGAACTGTACATTGATGTTTTATCCCACGTTCAACCAAAAATGCATGAAAATCAGAAGACATATATTCCCCCCTCGATCAGAATGGAGGGTGCCCATTTTACATGCTGATAGATTTTGAGCCAAAACCAAAAATTGTTTGAAGCACATAAACATTTCCGACTTTGCTTTCAATGGATATAGCCATGCATGCATGGAAAAATCATTGATGAAAGTCACCAAGTAAAGATGGTTCCCAAAAGAGGATGTCTACATAGGACCACATGCATCACTATGAACAAGCTGCAATTTCTGAGTAGCTCGAACTCAACCATCTTTTGGGAATGAGGAACACTGCATTTTGCCCAAAATACAACCTTTACATACATGTTTACCAGGTGCCTCAAGTTTGGGCGAAGAGGACACCATTTCAGATTTCTGTAGGTGTAGCAAACTAGCGAAATTCAGATGCATCAATTCAAAGCCATGTTAAAAGTATCTATAAATCAAATCAAATGACTATTTGTGCTAACCTTGCAGGTTGCATTGGTAAGACGACAATAATCATTGAAAGGAAACAAATGAATCTTGTGAGTGAACTCTTATGAGTGAATTAAACAAGATGGATGCCATCAATACATTTGTTGTCAATGAAATCTATCCTTGACTATAACATTCTATTGCAGAACAAAGACTAAATACGATTTACTTTGTATGTATTCGTGACATATCATAATATCATTGCATGTCATCTACAGTCTTCATTTGGTTTTACATGAAAGGTTAGTACATGAATGTGCAAACATTCACTTTTGTTTGTGACCATGTGAAAATGTGTATAAATGTGTGATATGTGTTCATTTGTATGTGCATGTCTCAAAGTGCATAAAAGCATGTGTGTTATAAATGCATTCAGCATGTGTGCAATGCGTTTATGAGATGTGTGTGTTTGTTGAATGCATCCATATATATGAGCATGTTTGCAAATATGTGTGTTTTAAGTGTATCCTTGTGTGTACATGTGTTTATGTGTGCTAATGTGAGTGCATTTGTTGCATTGTTTGAAAGTGCATAATATGAGTGTATTTTTTGCATTGTGTGAAAGTGCATGTGTAGAGTGTTTGGTGAGTCATACATATACGTGCAATATGCATAGGAATGCATTCTTACATGTGTATGAAAAATAGCATATTTATACATGTGAGTATGTGCTCAAAGAGTGCGACTTTATCTATGAGTGCTTATGTGCACATGTAAGAACACATATATTCACGTGTGGATGTGTGTGTGGCCTTCATATGATAGTATGATGTGTGTGGCATGGGCATTCATATATGTATGTCTTCCTAATAAACGTGCACATGTAAATTTACATTCTAAATGTGAATTTATGTGTAGATACAAAGCATAAGCGTATGAATTTTCGTGTGAGCATTTATATACGTGTATAGAAGAATGCAATGTGCATTGAGATTTCTGTGGGAGTTGGCCCATCGAGGAAGCGGGCGCGGGGGGCGGAGAGGAATCCTCCCAGCAAATGGAGAGAAGCAGCAGAGGACACGCGGAGAAGACCAGCGAAGGATGTGAAAGGAGAGAACGACAGTTGTATCCATTACGGTGTGCAGCGCATAGCTATAGAGAGGGTGGAGAGAGAACGAGCAGCGGAAGAATTGAAGTCTAGAAGAGACTATACCTTGAATATACAAAAAAAGGAGTGATCTCCATGAAGAATGGAGTGTAACCACCGGTAACATAGAAAAGGTTGGGGAATTGTATTGAATTGGGGGCGTCTGAAAGCTCTCATTCCAATGCCATGGAGCAGTGAGCCCTAGGGGAAAGAGGAGGCTCAATAGGGTGCACTTCATGGTAAAGCAGCATAGGGAAAGAATTTAGAGAGATTCGCGATGCCAAATTTGCACATAGGGAGCTTCGAGGGAGAACGGGGAGCATGGTTGCTAATGGTAAAACCATGGAGAAGTGGTAACGAGTTGAACTGCAGAAGGTAAAAGAGGATCCGACTGTTATAATCAATGCGCACAAGAACACGGAGAGCATCATGTGCTGGAAGCAAGCACTAACAAAAAGGGAGATACATCTTTTTCATTCAGAATGGACAGGGGAGACTATAGCAGGGTAGAGGCAACCGAGAAAAAAAAATAAAGAGGAATGTTCTGCATAAGAGTCATGAACAAATGATGCAACGGAGAGGACTGTTATATTCAGGCCACCCTTAACTATTTGACTCACTGAAGCTGAACGAACAGAAGACATGCTCATGTTGGTGCTGTTTAACACTCAGATGATTCAGCACAGAGGCGAAGCCTTTAGTATTTAAGCCCAAAGCGCACACAGACCAAGGTGTATATGGAGAAGAATAAAAGAGATGGAGATCATTCTGGAAGCGAAAGCAAAAGAGCCAGCATGTATGCTGAGAGGAATTTCAGGGTGAAATATATGGTCTATTCATGAGATACATGCACTAATGATGATTGTTTGTCAGAAGACAAAGAGAATCTTATGAGCTGGAAGGCCAAAGGTTTTCATGCACAAGAAGAGGAGCAATTGGTGGCGTTTGTAAGGGTTCAGCCAGAAAAATGCAAATTGTGTGGCTTTTGGTAGTACACATATGGACAGACATTGGAATCATTGAAAGGGGCAGCAAATTCAGGGTAAATTTTTGCTGCAGCTTTGAAAAATGACATTCCAACATTTGCTCATGGTCACATGATGTTCATTTGGTGCAAATTGAATCTAAGAATTTTTGAAATACCAATGACGAGGATTACAATGCTGAATGGAGAAAGAACTTTAACACTCTATTTAGTGGATTGAAAGTAGATCTAAGTGAAGATGAGGGCAACTCAGTGCAAGTGAATTCATATGAATCTGTCCACAGAAGAGAGCGCATATGCAATCTTTTTCCACCAAAGGGATTGGTTCCAGAGATAATCGGAGAAACGACAGTAGAAAAAAATCCATAGTGTCATCTATACTGGGAGTAACAGTTATGAATTACCGAGAGATAGGTGCTTGTCTATTAATTTTTAATACAATTGGGGGTCTGAATGATATGATGTTATTACTGTTACATCCAAATATCTTTGATTGAAATACCCCTGCTTATGTGCAAGTTGTGATCATCATTTTTTTTTTATAATCTTACAAAGTTGCACCATGAATGCAAGTTGTGATCATCTTTTTTTTTGGTTACTACATGAATTTTAAGTCTTTCGGGTTTGTTGAATCACGATGCCTTACAACATATTGCAGCATATAATCATGTGTCTTTGTGTTGATCACAAATGTTTTTTCTTTTCTTGCTCTGAGATAGATAGAAAACTGCTATATCACGCTGGTAACTGTCTGCTGATTTACATACAAGTACTGTGAGATATGTCATCCACAATTGGAGAGCATTAGGGGAATTGGACTTTTGGAGGAAGCTTCTATCTCTGTTTTGGAGAGCCATAAGATCGTTATTTAAAGGATCTATTTCACAGATGAGTCGAGCAATGTTACTTTCTTCCTTTTGAAATATTGGTATTTAATGTCACCATTAAGTATTGTCATTAAGCACTTCTCTTTAGAGATCAAGATTTTGAAAAGGGGCACATGAATCACTGGATTCAGCCCTTAATTACTTACATATTGAAGCAGAACATTGATACCTTGTGCATATTCGCTAAGAGCAATACCCTGGCTTTGTCTCCACGTCCTAGTGTGAGCTTGTATCTCTGAGATAAAATGGACAGGAAACACAAACAGATGTGATATGCGAGTACCTCCGGAATGGTGCAATAATGGTGACGCTCTTGGTGTTGATGTGGGTATGGTTTCCAGACCTTTGAGTCAGGTATCTAGGGATGAAAATACTTACCTGTTCGACCTCACGCGCGAAATGAGATGGAGACAATACATTCTGTGGATCTTATGTGGGGTTTCATAATCCTTAACATAGTGGTTTTTGATTCATATGGTTTGAACTATCTCCGGGGGGTGTACACGAACTAGGAAGAAACTTCGACTTAAGACAATGCACACATGGTGGAACCTAGTGGTTCTCTTGAAGAAAATGCATGCATTTGTGATTAACCTTAAGAGAAGGAATTGATGGAGATCATATTAGGATGGTTTCACATAAGGACACTGGAACAATGTTGAGAATGGCATTAGTTCCATCTGGAAATGAGGAAAAATAGCACGTTCCATCACCCTCCAATTCACACAGAGCACCCCAACAACGAGAGACTTACACTTTGCCGCTGCCTTGTGTGAATACACAAGAGAAGGATTAATCTACAGAGAGATGAAAGAAACACAAAATAATATACTGGAAAAAGAAATTTGCTTTTCATAACAGCAAACTATACTCCTTCATGTGTCAATGCATGTCTGATCTTTTCCCAAGAGCGGAGAGGCTATCAGAACATTTTCATTAGAAATGTTCCGTGACATGGCATATTTTATTTCAGGGGCTCCGGCCCTGTGTGAAGAAGTACGTGCAGGTGGCGTATATTCACTGGTTGTTGTTCGCAAGAAATAAGGGGCGCCGCCCTGTCTGAAATGCCTCTTAGATAACCCAAATAGTCTCTAAACTACTAGACCTAGATCTTTCTCATTTTCTTTTCTTAGCCACTCGAGATAATTGGTTGTCAAGTTGAAGTTAGTTCTTTTCGGCGATCATACAGGACATGTTGAGCATAATGAACGCTTTTAATCCATAGAATTCCACTCCATCTGCAACATCTCCTACTAAACATATAGATGGATTGCTTGATACCCCGAGTTCTTCTTACAGTGTTTCTAATATTGAAAGATCAGCATGCGGTGTCTTGAATAGTTTTCCTTTACACCTTGATACCCATGTTTCAGAAGGGGGGGAAAAATGTTACTACAAATTCTGCACTTGTTGCTTCTCTCATACTCAACCCACAAGCTACTGGTGTAGTTGATCCACTACGTTAGTGTTGGTCAAAGGCTTATGGTGATGATGATGACTGACCCGATTTACAACTGTTTGTTTTTAAGAAGGACAATATACTCTACTAATTGAAGCAAAACTCGACAAAATCTGATCAGATTATTGCGTTTCTTATGTCTTGTCGGGTTAGGATCCAAAGTTTGACAAGTTTTGGAAAATGACATGATTCTAGCAAAACAATGTCTGGAAAACTAATTGTTGTTTGCACTTGTGTAAACAAATGGTGGGATTATAAATGGAAGATGTAAATTACCTTTGATACATTAACTTTGATGTGAGCTATAGACACTGTGACAACCCGTGGGCAAGAGCCCCCCCCCCCCCCCTGTATTTCTATCTACGCCTTTTTGGTGCTTGTGTGGTTTGCTGACCGGCGCCAAATTGTGCGCAACTATAGGGGGACATAGTGAGCCTCCGACCCAAGTGACCCAAGCGAACCAAGTGACCCTTGCGCTCCTCGTGCGGTAGCCTTCGTGCTAGTCCCCTCCGCACGCACCTCTCGAAAGCGCCGTTGTGCCATCGAGGGGCCGTTGTAACGCGTTTGCCCGCGACACTTAACGCGGGCTGGCTCACTGTAAACGTTTACCCGCGACGTTCAACGCGGGCCGGCTTAGGCCGTTTCCTTTGTAGTCATTTTCTTTCAATGCAAGCTAGTTTTTCATGCAAACGGTGATGTTCTGCTTTCAAGCAAGGGAACAAAACACTTGATCAAGTCATCCTACCGACGGGCCGGTGCGAGTCGCCGAGCGAGCCCGGGGTGCTTGTTTCATTTTTATCACATTTGGTATCAGAGCTTCGCTCGATCTAAGCAGCCTTGGAAAAGAGGACGGACCGGTTGTCACACCAGTGCTGGGGACCGAGTCTTAACGTCCTACTTAGTACACCGTGATGGAGGGTGAAGGTAATGATGTCTTCTTAAGCGATGTGGAGCCGCGCGGTGGCGGCCAACGTGAAACGGGAAAAGAGCGACGGAGGAACAAGGGAAAACGACCGCAGACCCCTCCTCCTGTCACACGAAATTACGACTTCATGACGACCGAAAAGGAGACGGAAGAGCCGCTGGCAATGGAATGGATGATGGCTCAAGACACCCGCATGGACCGTCTGGAGTCCACCATTGCCAACTTAGCTCAACTTCTAAAAGTTCAACCGGAACCAAAAGAGGACAAGACCAAGGATACGGGGAAGCAACCGGAGTTACTAGTGGGTGAGACATCGGGACGCACGTCTCGACAGGGCCGTCGGCCACACACAAGGCGACGCAGGCCCGTTTCATCCTCTGACGACGGGAGCGACTCAGACTCCTATGGAAGGTTCAAGCCGTGTCCACCCGAGAAGTTCCGAGGGAAACACAACTCTCTCGCAGTCTCCAAATGGCTTTGAGACATGGAGCAGTACCTCGACCTTCAAAGAGTGGGCAAGCGACATTGGGTGAGAATAGCCGCGTCCTTCCTGGCCGATGATGCCGATGCATGGTTCTTGGCAGAGTCCGCAAGGGAGGAATTCACTTCATGGAAGGATTTTAAGGCGGCATTTGAGGAGTACTTTATACCTCAAAACGAATCCTTCAAACTCAAGGACGAATGGAGGGGCCTGAAGCAGGAAGGCCCGCTGTCTGAATATATACGCAAGTACAGAAGGCTCATGCTGCAGATAACGGAGATGCATGATCTCGATCGGCTACATGGGTTCCTGTACGGGTGTAGTGTTTGGACAAGACGAGAGATAGAGAAGCAGTCGCCCAACACCTGGGAAGAGGCCATTGTGATGGCTGAAAGTTACCAAGACGCGGAGAGCCACCGTCGTGTTCAAAGCCTACGCAAAACAGAAAACACTTCACCACGGAGAACTCAGCAGGGTGCGGGGAATGCCAACTCCAACGCCCGCCCTGCCAACACCACTCAGAACCCGGATAACGCACCAGTTCAAAGGAACCAAAACACGTATGGGAGTAATCAGCAGAGGGCGCTGCCAGCGTCTCAATGACAAAGAAACGATCCCCGGCGGACAGGCAAAGAAAAGGAAAGGCACCAATGTATCAAGAGGGTGTGCCCTCCAGCAGTCAAGGAAAAGGGAACAAGAAATTGAACTTAGAAGCAGGAAAGTTGAAATCGGTAGCCGCAGCAGCAAGGGCAGAGCGAAGACAACAGACACAAGGGCCTTTGACGGCCAAGCAAGTGGAAAAAGCGATGAAGCAAGGAGCTCAGGCACATTTGTGCGTCATAAAGTGTAGCCCCATTGACATAGACGAAAAGGAAAGTGAAAAGATGAAGATTGGCGATAAAAGAGTTCATGAGGTACTTAGAGATTTTGAAGATGTTTTGCCAAGTCAGTTACCAAGCGGGTTGCCACCACTCAGGCAAGTCCAACACAGAATTGAAGTTATGCCAGGCCATGCTCCTCCGGCCAAAGCACCTTACAGAATGAATGAGACAGACCTAAAGGAGTTAAAAAGGCAACTAGTAGAACTGGAACAACAAGGGTTCATTAGATCCAGTAGTTCACCCTACGGTGCTCCCGTTTTATTCGTCGAGAAGAAAGATGGCAGCATGCGATTGTGTGTGGATTATCGGGCTTTGAATAAGATCACTGTCAAGACAAAGTATCCAGTAACAGTTATGGATGAGTTGATGGACCGACTGGGTCAGGCAAAATTCTTTACACGAATAGATCTAAGATCCGGATATCATCAGATTCGCATAGCAGAGCAAGATATTGAAAAAACGGCATTTCGGACGCGCTATGGCAGCTACGAGTGGTTGGTCATGGCTTTTGGACCCACAGGCGCTCCAGGCACGTTTTGCCGAGAGATGAATGATGGGTTCAGAGATATGTTAGATGAGTTCCTGATCATCTACATAGACGACCTCTTGATATACAGCCGCACACTAGAGGAACACTTGGAGCACGTAAGGGCCGTACTTCAACACCTAAGAGAAAGACAGCTTTATGCCAAGCCAAAAAAGTGCGAGTTTGCCATGACCTCAGTTGAATTTTTAGGCTTCATGGTTTCAGACAAATGAGTGATGATAGACCCTCATAAAATCACCGCAGTTCATCAATGGGCACCGCCTAGAGCAGTCAAAGAAGTGAGAGAGTTCATAGGTTTCTGCCAGTTTCCAAGAAAATTCATAAAAGATTTCAGTAAAGTGGCTGCTCCGCTCATAGAGTTAACTAAAGGAAAGGGTTGCTTTGTGTGGGGGCCTAAGGAACAAGATGCTTTGGAGCAACTCAAACAGGTGATGTGCGAAGCCCCTGTGTTGAAGTTGCCAGAGTTTGACAAAGAATTCGAGATCCACACAGATGCATCAGGATTGGCAATTGGAGGGGTCCTTATGCAGGAAGGACGCCCTGTGGCTTATGAGTCACACAAATTTTCAAGTACAGAGCTACGATGGAGCACTCACGAGAAGGAGATGCTCGCAGTGATCCACTGTTTGCGAAAGTGGCGTCACTATGTTCAAGACAAACACACAAAGATTTACACAGAAAATATTTCACTCAAGTACTTTTGCACGCAGCCTAAGTTATCGCCCAAGCAAGCAAGGTGGCAAGATTTCTTGGCTGAATTTGACATAGACATAATTCACAAACCAGGTAAGCAAAACATCATGCCAGACGCCCTGAGTAGAAGACCAACACTGGCCGCGATTTCCATGGCGGAGAGTAAGACGAAAGATCAAATTCGTAAATTGCAACAAACGGATCCGGAAATAAAGAGGCTCGTCAAAGATGTACACTCGGGCTTAGATCATAAAGGGAAATACACAATTATGAACAACATGTTATATAGAAAGGGAAGGATTTATATACCGGACAATGCAGAAATACAAAGGATGCTTTTGTGGGAAGCACATGACTGCCAGCTCGCAGGACATGGAGGACAACGGAGAAGTTATGAACATCTAAAAGAGCATGTGTTCTGGCCGAAGATGAAAGACGACGTCATTGAATATGTTCAAACATGCCCAACCTGCCAATTAGTAAGACAACAGAAGATAAAACCGGCAGGCCTACTCCAACCCATGCCCGTTTCGAACCGTCCTTGGGACATGGTTAGCATGGATTTCATAACAGATCTACCAACATCCGATGGGCATAATGCAATTATGGCAGTAGTGGATTATTTCTCTAAACAAGCACACTTCATACCGATGAAGCCACCTATGCCGACAAAGGTGGTAGCACAGACTTTCTTCCAAAAGGTGTTTAAGTATCATGCCCTTCCCTTGGCTATTGTGTCAGATCGGGACACTAGATTCATGAGCGACTTATGGCGGGAACTTTTCTCCATCTTAGGCACTCAGCTTCGATTCTCGTCGGCCTATCACCCCGAGACCGATGGGCAAACAGAAAGAGTCAATCAAACCATAGAAAATTACTTGAGGAGTTACATTCAAGCGGACCAGAAGGATTGGGCCAAGCACCTTGACATTTTGGAATTCCATTATAACAGCTCAATCCATTCCAGTACATCTATGTCACCGTTCGAGGTGGCCACAGGCAAAAGTGTAATCACACCTATGGCACTCATGTCAGATGAAGTGCTAGTGGCAGCAGACCGAGAATGTGGTAATTTCTTACGAGACTGGCAATCCAAACTACGACAGGCAAAAGAGGCCCTTATCAAGAGCAAAGAAAGGATGGTCAGAATTGCGAATCAGAACCGAATAGAGGCGCCAGATTACCAAGTGGGTGACTTAGTTCTAGTAAATGCCGAGAACATCATTTTGCCCAGGAATTTCACTCCAAAATTCAATCATAAGTACTATGGGCCGTACAGAATTAGTCACCGTTTCAACCAAGTGACATATCAGCTTGCTCTTCCACCTGAAATTCATATCCACAACTCGTTCCATGTGAGTCTGTTAAAACGCTTCCGCCCTGATACTCGCTTTGGACGTCAAGTCACATTGGTGGAAGATCCAATCGAACAACGACAGGCAGAGTTGATCCTCAAGGAGAATAGCTCACAATTCCTCGTCAAGTGGCATGGCCGCCCTCTCAAGGAAGCCACATGGGTAAGTAAACAGAGTATGCCACTGACAGCCCAAAGCCTCATTGAGTCGTTCCAATCGACTCATCCTTCGACATCCCAGGTGCGAATCCCGTAGCTTTACGAGGACGCAAAGCTCTTCGAAGCGGGGGAGAATATGTGACAACCCGTGGGCAAGAGCCTCCCCCCCCCCCCCCCCCCCCCTCCCCCTGTATTTCTATCTAGGCCTCTTTGGTGCTTGTGTGGTTTGCCGACCGGCGCCAAATTGTGCGCAACTATAGGGGGACATAGTGAGCCTCCGACCCAAGTGACCCAAGCGAACCAAGTGACCCTTGCGCTCCTCGTGCGGTAGCCTTCGTGCTAGTCCCCTCCGCACGCAACTCTCGAAAGCGCCATTGTGCCATCGAGGGGCCGTTGTAACGCGTTTGCCCGCGACGCTTAACGCAGGCCGGCTCACTGTAAACGTTTACCCGCGACGTTCAACGCGGGCCGGCTTAGGCCGTTTCCTTTGTAATCGTTTTCTTTCAATGCAAGCTAGTTTTTCATGCAAACGGTGATCTTCTGCTTTCAAGCAAGGGAACAAAACACTTGATCAAGTCATCCTACCGACGGGCCGGTGCGAGTCGCCGAGCGAGCCCGGGGTGCTTGTTTCATTTTTATCACAGACACCCTATGTGTTTCAGGAGTCTTGCAATCCATATGAATTTACATGCACAGGTGGTCTATGACCTGAGAACAATATACCTTATGCTTTTAAATGTAAAGTGAAAGGGCTGATTGTATCATCCTCAAAGCCACCACAATAGAATGAAGTGAGAGAAGGTAAATTCCATAATATCTCCCTCCTCGAAAACCCCTCAACAAAGGATTGTAGCATATGAACGCTATTATGTGCGCGCGCGAGAGAGAGAGAGAGAGAGAAATGGAACAGAGCTTCTCATTGAAAGACTATAGTTACTTTTATCATTTGGCTGCTGCTACTATATCATAAGGAGTCTGCAACACCCATTCTTAAAATTCAAACACGACTGAAGAAAGTGTGCATAACAAGACATACACTTCCATTTCTTCGGAAAGAGCAGTGCAGTTCAACTTCATATCTGCTATACTATTTTTTTCATATACTACTACTGTAGCTTTTGATTGTAAGTGTTTCTTTTATCTTCTATGAGCTTCATTACAATGAATCACTGATTATCTATGCCCGTTGTATCTTCATAGCCTACGACCTAATACTTCTTATGCTTGCAAGCGGCTTCTCTGCTTCATATCTTCGCGAAGATAAGAGTTGCTATTTAGTTGATTTTCATCATGTCGAATGAACCTGCAATGTTGTGCGGAGCAATATATCTTTTCGACATCTTCATTGCTAAATAATCTACAACACTCTCTCACTAAGTTTATTTTATGCTATCCAACTCGATATTTCTTTTCTTTTGCTGAAGCATTGATTCCAGAGAGAGAGCTAAGGTCTTGTTTACACAACAAATAAATATCTATTTTGCTGAAGTACGCTTTTGAGAGTTCTGAATTTTTTTCCTGAGGGTTTATCCACATTCTCCTCATGTGATATCTTCCTCAAATACAGTGATGCATTGTAATACTCTTAACAATGTGTGTAATAAGATGTGTACCTCTAAGGAATGAGATAAGCATTGGCTCAAACTTGGTTGTTAGCAAAGAGTTTCCTCTTATCTCTAGGATTTAAAACTTCAAATCTTGTAGCTTCTTCCTTTCATTTGAATTTGAGTGTTTTGTGTACATGAATCATTAGTTTAGCATTTCACATATACCGAGATGCCTCACAAGTGAACCCCGAACCTTCCAACAATGCATAGACATGCCCATACACATACACATACACATACACATACACATACACATACACATACACATACACATACACATACACATACACATACACACACAGACATACACATGCCTATACACATACACACATACATGCATACACCCATATGCATACGCATACACGTACACATAAGCATAGCATACACGTACACATAAGCATATGCATAAGCATACACATATGTATATGGATACGTATAAGCATACCCATAAGCATATGCTGTCGTGAAGATTATCATCTTCACAGAGATCATTGAATGTCATTAAAATGCCCAGAAGTTCTCTCTATCCTTCCAAGTAATACTTGGCTGAGAAGAGTGAGGGTATGAAAAATTTTTGCATATTTATTTGATGTTAAGGTATAAAGAGGAAAGGGGTTTTGTTCTTTACATCGAAGTTTGACTTTTGCACATATTGCCATTGCATGTGTTTCTAGACAAGACAAAAGGCTGTGGATCCTAGTGCGTGTAGACCTATTTCTTTTCATTTCATTATAATACACAAGGTGACTCCAATCGGGCAGAACATTCGCTTGCCCATTTTGTTTTTTTCAATATACATAATGTTAGTAAATGGAAATGGGCAAACGAATGCTCTATATGAAAAGAGGAGACAAAATGGAAGATAGTGGACAGATAACAATGGATATAGTAGGTGGAAAAGAGGGGACAGACGGTGCTCTTCATGCAACTAGCGCACGTTATGCTGAGGAGCTAGACCGAAGATAGTAGGCTGAGTAGCGATGAAAAAAAATCTGGTTATTTGCATTCCGAGGGAGTTCAATGGTCACTTATGAAAGGTGTGTAGCAACGATACAATCTGAAAAATATACATGCTGATGAAGACTGAAGATTACAGATATAGAGGAGGCTTGAAGCGCACAACGGGAAGTGTCTTCAGTAGTTCGGAGGCAGATTTGGATGCAAGTCTTCTGAGCCGGAGATTAACAGAGCAAAAGCTTGTGCACATAATTGCTTGTAATGAAGCTGGCGGCACATCAGAGATGAACAAGCTGGGAGAAGAGGCTGCAAGCAGGAGGAAATTATATGTTCATTCTGATTTATTGCGCATATTTCCTTTATTCCTCTGATTGTAATCTAGCTGCTTCCTTTCGAAGGCAAGAAAGAAGGCAGCAACATCTGAGAGGCGTCCATGGCATGGAGTCTAAAGTGATATGATTTTTCTGCTGCAAATTTTGAAGTTTTCATGACATAAAGTGGGCGCTATCTTCCACATAGCAGATCTTAACGTTAAATAGATGGAGAACAGAAAATTGGTTCAAAGTGACAAAGCTATCTTCGACATAGCAGATCTTAAGGTTACTAGATGGATAACAGAAAATTGGTTCAAAGTGACAAACATTGAAAGAATTATGAGGCTCGCTGTTTGTTGGAAGGAGCAAAAATCTGACATCGCTAAGATTTTTCTGGGAGTACTGTTCATCATCATCAAAAACAATCATCATCATCAAAAACAATGTTAAGGAATTCCAGTTTCTCTTACCCTGAGTCTTGCTGCAAAGAAAGGGAAAATTTTCTCGCTAAGCTTGTGTCTGCTTCAGTCTGTAAATCTGAAATAGACACCCATATCTCACAAAGCAAAGGTTAAACTGCTCGAAGACAAACACTAGGAGAAATTGTCTGAAGACATCTAGTTTAATACTGCCTGAAGGCATTACATTGTCTTTATACCTACACATGTCTAGTTTAATATTGCCTGAAGGCATTACATTGGCCTTAGGCCTACACATGTCTTATCGTAGAGGAGGGTTGAACTCTCACCCCGCCTCAAGAGGCCCAACCACCCACACTAACGTGTGCAAAACTTGAATTAATTGTTTGCGTGCAAAGTAATGCATTAAAAGACACATTTGAAATGGTAAATTCAGATATTTTGTTTGTGTCGATTCATGAATTTTATGTACCGAATAAATGGAGTTTCTTCACTAAGGATCATCCACAAACCAGAGACGCCCAAGATAGAGGATGCATCGAAGACTGTTTGGCAGCTCTTTGTTGCTGTTGTGTGATGGAGTGTTGCCAATTTATAAATAGATTTGAAGAACTCCTACGTCTTCAGCTATCTTGGAAAACCGTTGCGTCTTCAGTTATTTGATTTATGTTATAGTGAACTCACTAAGAGATTGTGCTTGATAAGCACTACACTAAGGAAAACATTTGCCCGCTTAAGAGCTAAGAGGCTGAAGATGTCCACATATTTATGCACACATGGAATCTAATATTTAGTTATTCTGAAAAAGGACATTCTTTTAGAGTACCTAATGGGCTGTTGCTCTCATGCTACTATTAGTGGAGTTTCCCTCAGCCCATATAGATGAAATCACAATAGTTCTTTAAGGTCTTCGTTGCACCATTTCTAATAAATTAAAAAGTGATTTGCTCTTCAATGAGTATCCTATCTTGTTTAGTAAGCATATTTAATAGTTGCATATTTTATCTCCACATTTGTGCATCTCAGGGATGAGGAGGAAGGAAAGATTATTGGCTGGTTATGAATAGAGCCTTAGTATACCTCTTAATAAAGATGCCTTCATACGCTGGATTACAATTGGAATTCACAAGAAGGCAAGTTTCCTTTGAATTCCGTGGCAACATCTTGAGAACTTTTTGACACCCTTGGCTTAACATTGGGAAGATTTAGTTTTGAAAAGAAAGAGCGACTTCGCACATTACGATTATTGGAGTTTGAGGTCTATGGAAGCACACAAACAACACAAGGAAGAAGAAGAAGCTTGGAGCACAACACACAATACTGAATGTATTACCAAGTGAACGTAAAAAAGATAAGTGATCTATTAGGGTTATAGGCATACATACAAGCCGGGGGACAAGGACCTCCTAAAGAGGGAGAAAAGTGCCACAGAGGTCCTAGTGTGTTCACACACATCACTACCAAAATATATCAATAAATTCCCCTTGAGAGTGATGGGGTGAACAAGGAGCTGACACTCATGTATAAGGAAGTGCTAAACTATGTGGAAAGAGATCAATCCATGAAAGAAAGTGAGTCCAAAGCTTTACGAAAACCTTCAAACTTCTCCTAAGGCACAACCTTTGTGAAAAGTTCTGTAATGTTCTCCTGTGTAGGTACATACGTCAAATTAACATAATGATAATGCACCTCAATGTGCTTTGTGCGAGCATGAAACTCAAGGTTCCTCGCATCTGCCAATGTGCTCTAATTGTCAATGAAGATGATGGTGGAAGAAGAATAACTAACACCCAAATCAACCAAAAGGCATATGAGCCACACACTCAATAGTCACTATGAAAGCTTCCCTATACTCAACCTCACAACTAGAAGTGGCTATCGTAGGTTTCTTCTTTCTCAACCAATATATGCATGAGCTACCAAGAATGAAGCAAAAACCACTAGTGGACATATGAGCTTCATAGCGACCAGCCCAATTAGAGTTAAAAAAGGCATGTAAATTAGGCAATAGTGATCCCTCCTTTAGATAAAACAATCCAAGTAGTCGGGTACTACTCAAGTAGTGAAAGATGCGTTTAACTGCTTGCCGATGCTTCATACCTAGACAATGCATAAACCTGCTCATCTAAGAGAAAGAAAACTCAACATCAGGCCGAGTTATGCATAAGTAAATCAAGCATCCAATAGCTTGCTGATAGAGAACAACATCAAATGCATCTCCAACATCATGAAGACTCGATCATAAACATGTTTCCATAGAAGTGGCAATAGGTTCATGGTCGCTACAATAATGTGTCAACATATTTTGTTTGATACAAAGTTATTTTGCCATCAACTTGCACAAACTGAATGCTCAAATAATGATGCAAATACCCCAAATGTGACATCTCAAAAGAGGCATGCAAATCAGCAGTAGGACTAGTGAGCAGCATGCCATGAACATAGACAACAATGATTAGAACATCATTTGCATGCTTAACATATAAAGTGCTCTCAATTGGACTATTCTCAAAATCATGTGCAATCGAGTAGGCATCTATCCTAGCATGCAGTGCTTCTTTCAAACCGTACAATGCCTTTTTCAACGAGCACACTTTTGTTTTCATGCCCTTTCTACACAAAACCATGGGACTGAAATACATACACTTCATGTAAGTCACCATTCCAACATCGCCTTCTTCTTATCTCTTTCTCTCTCTCATCCTCTCTCTCTCTCTACGCTTCCACAACAAAGGCGATCTCGAAAAGAGAGACATCGACTAGACTCTCTCTCTCTCTCTCTCTCTTACACATACATAAAAAAATACGCATATCGATGCATCTCTCTCTACGCTTTTACTCTCAGTTTAGAGAAAGGGAGAATATAAGATCAAAGAGATGAAATGATCTCTGTCTCCTTCTCTTGAGATTCTCTTTCTATGTGATGGAGTGTAGGGGAGAGAGTAGAGAGATGGGGAACTCTCACTCTCTTTCGTACTCTCTCTCAGAGAAGTACATGAAAACAATGAAAAAGGAGGAGAGTAAAAGTTCCTAGAAGAAAGTCATTATAAAATCCTGAAAAAATTAAGCCTGTTTTTATAGGATTTCCAAGGTTTTCCCTCTAGAAGAGTTTCTAGATTTGATCACCTTCTTGATTTACATGTATGAACCTTCCAAACTTCTAGATTTAGGACCATCCAATCTAGATTTAGGACCTACCTTTTTTTCACTTCTAAATTTGAATAATCCATTTCTTCTTTTCTATTTTGATTTTTTCTTTTTATTTTCTTATTTCTTTTTATCTTCTTTTTATTTTTAGGATTAAGAATCTATTTTATTACACATGTATATATAAAGGATCCAATTAAATTAATGATTAATGTTGGAAAAAACGGGCTCCTAAGGTTTCTAATTAGGGCTTTTCATTAGAACCACTAGGGTTTCTTATGGCTCTCCATCAAATGTATACATTGAGGGTTAAGAAACATGGATTTCGAAGATTTGAAATTGATTTCATAGGATTTAATGTGAGTTTTTCAAGGGTTAAAAGGTAGGGTTTCTAGGGTTAGAAACTAGATCTCAAGGGTTTTAGGGTTTTTGAAACCAAGGATATTAGGATAAAATTTACACGATTTTTCAAGGGTTTCAAATATACATAACTTTTGGTGATTTGAAGGATTACAACTTAAATTCAATCAGGGTTCCAAGGAATTAATGATCCCCAAGGTTTCTTAGTTAATTAGAGTTACAAGTAAGGTTCTTTTTAGGGTTTTTCTTTAAGTTTCAAAGATTTAATACATGAGTTGTGAAGACTTTAAGAATTATTGGACTTTATACCGATAGTTTTATGAGTTTTTAGATTTTTCTTAGGTAAAAAAGGCCCACTTAAATATACAATTGAAAATATTTCATCATATATTTATTTAAATCAATCAAGAAATTGAAAAGATATATAATTCTTTCTTCCTCCTATAGATAAATCATCAAATCACAATCAATAGTGAAATAACCATAAAGAAATCAATTTTAGAAAAATTTTGGTATATAATCCTCGAGGGATTTCATCTACCATGTCTAAGTCATAAATACTATTTTTGTTAATCTTTTTCTTTTTCTTTATTTTTCTTTTTCTCCACTTTACAACAATCTTTAATGTAGTGCTTCTTTATTTGTTCTTTAACTTCTTCCTTTTTGGGGTGGAAGAAAGCATAAACTTCCTAAATCACGTACAAACTAGTATCTTTGTAGCTTTTTTTGTTAAAGGAGAAAGGCCAAACTCCTAATCAGAGTTGAGGATCTAGATATATGAACTAGAAAGAGTCAGGATTTCACTTCCTAAGTATTTTCAGAACATCACATAGCCTATCTATATAAAACAAGGCCTTCATTCCATTAAGAACTTCAAGTGAGAATGTCCTATCTAGGTAATCATAATGGCTATAGGATATTTGATCCTTCTCTCTTGTGCACACATTTCTATTAGCGTTTCTAATCACTTCTTATCTCAATTTAAAATCTTCCTTTATTTAATAAGAACATCATGAAATGCAAGATATGATATGCATGAAATAAAAAAAAACAAAACAATAATTAAAAATAAATAAATCAAATAGATAATATTCACATGATCATTTTCCTTCAGCAATATCAGCATCATCTTAATCATCTTCTTTAAGAAAGTTCTTGATGAATCTCATACTCTTCTTAATTTCTTTTCTTGAATAACTTTACTCTTTTTCCTGCAATTAAAGATCTTAAAGGAGCACCATCAAATTTGCGAAGCTCATAGGTAGCATTATCGAATAAAGACATAACTACATACATCCCAAACCATCTTTCTTGTATCATACCAAGTATCAAATATACTATCATACACCAATATCTAGTCATCAATCTTGATCTTACATGACCTAAGTCGATGAGTTTTGTCAAAGTAAATCTTATTCTTTAACCTTGACTCCTTTATCATTTTTACAATATCTTTTAGCTTTTCATTTTCGTGTTCTAATTGTTTAATTCTTAATGATAATAATTCTTCTATTGTCATTTCATCATTCCAAAGGAGTGCCATCCATATCAAAATCTGAGTCTAGATGAAAAAAAACTGATTTTTGATAGTACATCAGTTCAACGTGCATAAATCTTGTGGAATGAATATACGACATCGTATCTACCCATAACGTGAATAGAATATATCTAGGTCACTACTTTATGTCACCATTCTAGGCCTTAGAGATCGCTTTCATAATAGAAGGGTGACCTCTCTCAATGTTTCCATTAACCTCAAGGTTATACGTAGTAGTGAGAGACATGCGAATCCCATGTTGATCAAAGAACTTCTTTGCCTCTCTTGCATCTAATACTCCCTGATTTGCAATCACTTTCTCTATGTGTCCGAATCATGAAATCACTTTTTCTAAAAGATGTCGTCTATTGTCTCTTTCTATTGAATAGAAGATGTAATAAATACCCATGCTCTGATAAACTTGTCCATTAGAGTATGTGGGGAGAGATTGTACCCAATATGGTGTCATCTCATGTCTCTTTTGTATTCTCTGAGTACTTTTGTGTGATTTCATTTCTGTACTATCCTCTGTGTTCGTGCGTCTGCAGGAGGACAACAGTGATATCAGAGCTTTTGGTGTGAGATTTTTTGGTCTTCAACATCCTCGAGTCACACATGATTTTTTTGGGCCTGGTCTACATTTCTTTTCGAATCGAATTTCTTCTTTGCGTGTTTTTTGAGGAGCCTTCACCATCGCCTTTGAGTGCAAAATCAGAAAGCAAAACGATCGCATTAAGGAAAACCCCTCTGGATTATGCACGGGAACTCGCGCTCAAGGCCATGCCTAGTGAGAATTTCAGCCTATACTTTTAGCTATCAGGTCCCAGGTTGCATCATGCATCGCATGGGATTCGATCCCAAGTCACAGTTATGGAGTCGCTATGAGGTATCCAAGTCATCTCATGCACTCCTTGTGATAGCACTATGTCCAATTTCAAGATGATATTTATCTATGAAGTTTCTGTTCAGCATGACTCATGCCCATAGGCCTTCAGAGATGTAGAGATCCATTGCCCTAAAGTGTTGGAGTTTGTGGCGCATCTTCCCAGATTTCTCAGTGCTACTCGCATTCAGAGGCAGCTCACCACACAGAGAGAGAGAGAGAGAGAGAGAGAGAGAGAGAGAGATTGAGAGAGAGAGCTCAGCGTATTCGATTTTCTTTGAGGAATTTGAGAACCCCGCATTCATATGTATGTCCTCATCGTCGAACATTGATATATGGGATACATCTCATCTCTGCGTGCGCACTTCGTTGAAAGGAGGATTTCTAAAGACTTCGACTTTGTTTTTTTTTGTGAGGCCATACCCAAGGGGTTTTCAACATAGTTAATTCACTACCTATCTTCATGTTTTGGGCCATATCTTGGGGCAAATCACATCCAAATCCAGAGTTTTTTCTTGCTATGGATAGGCCTCTTAGAGCATTTTCCATAGTGGCTGCAAGCCATATTTTGGTTTCAAATTCCCACCATCTTTATAGCTTGAAGTTTGCCATTCATCTTCAACAATCTTCTTTCAAGCAACATTTTGAAGCATAACCTATCGGGAGGGACTTGGCAAGTTATTTCGATAGTGTGGACAATCTTCAACACCTGAACACAGCTGCAAGTTCTTCTTTTGAACCTCCAGATAAGTCTCTTGTCAATTTATATGCATTGTTGTTCTCTTTTTGCATCATATTACATATAGGACATGCAAGTTTTGCATTGTACATAGAGTATACACATAGTTTAGACATGGTTTGTCTTGTATGGTGCATGTACTCTTCTTTGCAGGGACGGGTAAGTATTTTCTTGTAGGTTGACAAGGAGAAAAATCTAAAATTGTCAAAGTGTGTAATCCCCTTTCGATCTATTTGTAGATAGATTGTGCCTGTCGGCACCGATATTACGGAAATAGCTTGTTGTACTTTTCGGTTTTCAAAATTGCACCATTATGCTTCCAATTTTTTTAGCAAATTAGTATGCATATGCATTCAAGTATATATAACATACTAAAAGTTTCTTATTTCTTCATGTTCCATTGAGCAAAAGCTTGTAATTTGTTTCAAACTGCTACTAATCATTCATGATTTTCCAAAAGTTATTCTATCACATCAAGAGATTTATTTTTATACTTACTTTTGGATTGAATTTAGTTTCCAAAATGGACTTTAGCCTTGCTTATCATTCACATTCACATTAAATTCTAGTTTTCCAGTTCCATGCATGTGTTTTTACATGGAACATGCTTATGATTGTCCACTGATGGGACATGTGAGTGGCCATCCATGTCTATTTTATTCTTATCAACTGAGGTCAGTTGCTCGTCAACTGGGAGGCATGTTATACTTTATGGAATATTGGAATGCTAAATGGATTTTAATGCCTCGATGTTTTTAATGTGTTTCATGTCTTGATTTAGCAGGTGAAGATCCATGAGGATGTGAACGTGCATGGACTTATTCAAATATTTTTGGAGATATTTAGAAGAATATTTTTAGAAAATAGTTATTTTTAGAAGATAGTATTTTTAGTTATTTTTGTAAATAAAACAAAAATAGAAAATCAGGATTTTGTAAATAAAGCAAAAGCACGTTATTTGAAGTGTGGCCCTCTTGTATCTTCTATTCAGGACGTAATATGAATTAACTATAAATACACATGCTCTGATAGACTCATCCATCACAGTATGTTGGGGGAGATTGTACCCAATCTGGTGTCATCTCTTGTCTCTTTCTATTCTCTAAGTACTTTTGTGTGATTTCATTTATGTACTATCCTCTACATTCATGCATTTGCGGGATCCAAAGGGCAACACTATGAAGCATTATATGGTTCCACACATTCGATCATGTTTAACATCAAGACGAGCATGCGATACTCTTGCTTCTTTGTATGCCGTGCATAATGAAACACATGTTGCATACTTGAGGAAGCAACTTGAGGATGTATATATGGCTAAAAATGAGTTTGTGCATGTATATGTGACACGCATCATGAACTTGGAAGAGCAATTGGCAAACATAGATGAGATTATTTCAGATGCATTACTGAAGAGCAATCTAGAGTGAATAGGAGTGGTCTGGTTAAGGGAACACAAGCACTTTCTATCTCAAAAAAGGGGAAAAGCAAGTATGGTTCATCTTTGAATTCATCAAAACCAAAGCCTCAACCTCCTCTTCCACTCATTCCTTTAATGATGCTGATTTGCAAAAGCAAAAGAGATGCAAATATTGCCAAAAGGCTGATCATACTATTGATGAGTGTAGAAAGCTTGCTCAACACAATGAAAAGAAGAAGGAAACTGGCATATCTATTGTTGAGAATTCAAAAAATGCAAAGAATGATGAAGCCAACATGGCTCAAGATTTTTGAGCATGTGTTGTTACATGTCATTATGATGCATCTTTGCATTCTAAATGTATGGTTGAGTGATGCTGATTCGGATTGGTTCTTTGATAGTGGTGCTTCAAAGCACATAACTTCATGGAAAAGGTTTTTGGCATCTTTGAAAGATGCACCCAAAGGAGGACATGTGGTGTGTGCAAACAATGCCTCTTATCCTATCATTAGAGTAGGAGAAATTGAGCTTATGGCTACAAATGGAGGTGTAATTCTCTTCAAAATTTCATTGTATGTACCCAGTATCAAGAAGAACTTAATTTCAGTTCCATTGATTGCCAAAGTTGGAATTCATGTAAACTTTGTCTATGATAAGTGTATGGTTCATGATTTTAGCAATGGTGATATTATCATGATCCCCGGTACAATGCTACCTCGAATGCCTTGGTTGCTCATACTTCTTCCATGGCTGAAATGGAGTTTTGAAATGCTTGTTTTGGTCACTTGAACTTCAATAGTTTGCTTTACTTGCAAAAGAAGCATGGTTATTGGCTTGCCAACACTTTAGTCCATTTGAAAGCATGCATGTGAAGGTTGCATTCTTGGAAAAATGTATTGTGCTTCTTTTCCAAAAGATAGTGATACACACAGTACAAGAAAATTGCAGCTTGTTCATAGTGATATATGTGGTCTCGTCAAGACTCCATCTTTCGGGAAACATGTATATTTTTATACCTTAATTGATGATGCTACTCTCCATACATGGGTGTATCCTATGAAAGCAAAGAATGAGGTATTTTCTTACTTCAAAGAAGTTTTAGCTATGGCTGAAAATTTTTCTTCAAACAAGCTTATGCAGGGATCATGGTAGTGAATACATGTTACATGAGTTTAATGTTTTTCCTTGTGAAAGAGGTATTTCACACCAATGTATAGTGCCATATACACCTCAACAAAATGGTATTGTAGAGCATAAAAATAGAACACTCCTTGAAATGTATGGTTAGAGGAAAGCACCTTCCTGAGAAGTTTTGGATGGAAGCAGTCATGTGTGCAAACTATGTGCTGATTTATGGTTAGTCATATGTGTGTGTTTGGTTGTTTAACATATGCTCTTATGTCATCACAACAATGTCACAAACTTGATGACAAGGCAAAGAAATGTATATTTGTTGGTTATAGTGCTGAAAGTAAGGGATACCATTTGTACCATCCATTGACGAACAAAATTATTGTGATTCAAGATGTGGTATTTGCTGAAAATTCAATTTTCCCTCTACTTGAATGCAAAAAACAGCCAATAGTTAGCTCACAAGATTTGTTCGATACACTCATCCCTTTGTTCCAAAACGGTGCGTTTGACTATGGCCATGTAGACCATCCAACTGAGGCTCAAAGCACTAAAAAATTCCAACAAAATAAAGCTAAAAATTCAGAGAATTCGCAGCCAAACATGGCTGAAATGTTTTAGCCAAAAATTGTCGGAACTGCTAGAAATTTCTAGCCACATATGGCTGAACATTTGCATCAAAATATGGCCGACAATGAGCATGAAATTCAGCCCACATATGATATACATGTTCATGATGTATTACATAATGAACCATGTCTATCAAGAGTGCACAAACTATACCAACATGGATGAAATAAAATTTGTAGGATATCAAATTGAGTGCACCTTTACTTGGTAGAACAAGATCAAGCTCTCTCCATGCACCAAGTAATTTTGTGGATTATTCTCTTATTGCAATAACATGTAATGAAGAGCCACTTACTTTTGAAGATGCATGTGATGATCCACATTGGATGAGTGCTATGCAATCAAAAATGGATTCCATACATAGAAATGGTACGTGAGAGTTATGTGAATTGCCAAAAGGAAAAAATGCCATTAGTACAAAGTGGGTTTACAAGATTAAGAAAAAGTTTGATGTTAGCATTGATTGCTACAAAGCTAGATTGGTTGCCAAAGGATATGCGCAACAATATGACATTGAATATGAGGAAACTTTTGCACCTACTTCATGCATGACTACCATTTGTATCGTGGTTGCATTGGTTATGCATCAAGGTTGGAAAGTACATCATTTGAACATAAAAACGTCTATCTTGAATGGTGATTTTCATGAAGAGGTCGGTGTGAAGCAACCTCTTGGATTTGCCATGAAAGGGAAAGAGCATATGGTTTGTCACTTGCATAAAGCTTTGTATGGTCTCAAGCAAGCTCCACATGCATGGTATGTCAAAATACATAAGCACTTGATTGCTCTTGGCTTCACATGTAATCCAATTGCAAGCAAATTCTATGTACGCAAAGATGGGTCTGATCTTATAGTGTTTGTTTTTTATGTCAATGACATACTCTTCACTGGATCATGTGATGCAAAAATTGGTCTTTTGAGCTACTATCTTGGCATCAAGTTTGTATCCATTGAGGGGGGAGTTGTTATGCATCAAGCAAAGTATGTTGAAAAAATGCTTTAGCATTTTGACTTTGAGGATTGCAAGCCAATATCCACACCAATTGAGATAGGATTAAGGTTCTCAGTTGAGGATTCGAGTGATGCATTTGACACTTCTCTTTATCAACCAGATGTGGGATCTCTCATATATGCATGCAACACAAGGCCGGATGTACAATATGAAGTTTTTGAGTTGAGTCAAATCATGCATAGCCCTAGCACTAAGCATTCACAAGCGCTGAAATGTGTGCTTAGATATCTCAAATGCACTTTGATCTTAGGTCTCTTTTATGAAACATATATTCAACCATGCTTGCATTCTTTTATAGATAGTGATTGGGTTGGTTGTTATGATACTCACATGTCCACTAGTGGTAATTGATTTTTCTCTGAAGACTCATGCATATCTTGGTTGAATAAGAAGCAACTTACATTGGTCACATTGAGTTGTGACACTGAGTATAAAGCAGCTTTCATAGCTACAGTGGAGTGTATATGGATGAGACACCTATTGATGGATCTTTGCATGGAGATTGATGTTGCTTCACATATTCTCACTGATAGTCAAAGTGCATTGGTTATTGCACAAAACCCAATGTTTCATGCACAGACCAAACATATTGAGGTGCATTATCACCATGTGAGAGAGCATCTTCATGCACAAGATATTGATTTGGTATATGTGCCTACACAAGATAATGTGGCAGACATATTCACCAAAGCTCTTCCACAGGAAAAGTTTGAAGTTTTTCGCAAAGCTTTAGGCTTATTACCTTGTGGGGGCTGATTTGTCACTCCTTGTATGTGTTCACATCATTTTCTCTAGGTGGGTTTGTTCCACGTGTGTTCCTCGAGTAGCTTTGATGTGAAACTTTTCCCTATACATGGGCACTTTTTACTCTATTGTTGGCTAGAGGTTTTTTCCCCATGTTACCACATACATGATTGACTCATATGTGGTGGTACTTTGCAATTAAGGATATTATTCACCTCTTACTTCAATTCAATTCATTGTCAATAGAGAGAACTATTCCAACCATCCATGTTTTCCATGTGTTGTGTTGTGTTTATGCTCCTTGTGTCTACTTCTCATGTGTTTACTTCTCATGTGTCTCTTGCACTTCTACACACACCCAACAATTCATTTATCAATTCAATTATCCATGTAGTTACTCTCAAGTTCGATTATGGCATACTTCAATGCATCTACTAAGGCGTCAACTAATGCATAGAACTATGGCATAACTTTGGCATCTTTGGCTTCTTTGGCACTCATGCTTCTCCTGGCTCACTTTGGTTCCCTTTGGTTGCCGTTGTTTTTGTTAGCAGCCATTGGCTATGCACGAACCATCTCTAACTTATGAGTGGCAATAATAGCTTCCTTATTTCCCTAGTTAGCTTACTTATTTCTCTAGTTAGCTTACTTATTTCTCTAGTATGGATTTGAACCCACCACCTCTCACTTACAAGAGATATGCTTTATCCACTAGCCTATTTTCACTTATTGATACTCTTTTTTTTAATTGATATTTAACATAACTTCTAATAGTCTATTCCCCCTTATTTATTTATTTATTTATTTAACATTCTCATTTATTTAATTTAATTTGTTTTATATATTTTCAAGAAAAACCTTTCTTTTTCTATTTTCCAATATTGGTAAGATTCATTTCACATGCTTAGTCCTAAGTTTTGGTCCTATATAAGGCCATGAACCCTACCCATACTACCGAGGATTTTGGTACATCATCCCTACCCAGGGTCCTGATTGAGTAACGATTGGAGCTTTCATGGCACGAACTCCAACATGCTCAAAAGGAGATAAAAGAACGTGATGCTACACTCCAAAAAATGCAAAGTGATGACAATAACCTAGTTAGGGTGATGAATGCCAATATCACCACTCAAGAAGAAGGAGCACACTCCAAGATTGGTGCCAAAAATTTCCAATTTTCTTGATTCCATGGGAAAAAGGATGGCCAATTTGTTCCTTCATGGCTACCCAATTTCATGATTTTTATTGTGATGAATCATATTCTAAATTTGAAAAAGTGAAATTTGTTACTAATCATTTGGTGGGTAAGGCCTAGTTATGGTGGAATGTTTTGTGGCATAGCACTGACCACCCCACCACATGGATCGCATTTCAAGAAAAGATCAAGGATTCCTTCCTTCCTCCTTTGTTCCACTTACATTCTCATCGATCATGGAAAACTTTTGGATGGAAAGATGGAGATAGTGTGTCTACCTACACATAACTTTTTTGGCAATGACTACTACTTATTAGTTTGCTTGAAACGGTTCTTGAAGATACCTTGCAATGGAATTATGAATATGGTTTGGAGATGGGAATCCAAGTCAAACTCAATCCTTTGAAGCATACTTTTACTACTTTTTAGCACCCTCCTCAATCTTATTTCTCATCAATACCCAAGATAGCCCCCTTAAAACCTACAAAACCTCCAACCCTTCACACTACGATGATGGATGCTCAACAAAAGAGGTCTTGTATCACTTGTTGGCATTGTGGTAAGCTTGTTCATACTAAAGCTAAAATGTAGGTTGCAAACTAATGATATGAAACCTGTCAGAGCTCGAGTACACAACATGGAGGTGGTTCATGAAGACACTCAACCTGATTTTGTTGGAACATCAAGCTTACACTATGCTTGAGGTGGATTTTATCTACATCAAAGGCTATCACATCGAAAGAATATCCGTTGGAGAGTTCTTTTTCTTATGCTCATTTATTGTATTTTTTGAGAGATTTTTGATGGTTCATTTACAGTTGTAAAAGCCTTGAGATTTACACATGTAAGGGTAGAAATATAGAGCCCAAATCCCACCAAATTTGTGGTGTTTGAATTTGCATTCAATCAAGCAATCAATTACCTGAAAGTAGATCAAACTATATCTTCACTTTTCCTAGATTGTAGGAAAGTGAATTGATTCCCTCCAACAACCATTCCCACCTTCAATTGAATTCAAACTCCACTTGTAGAAGTCGTGGAACACTCCTAGAGTCTATATAAAGACTTGAAATCACTTGTAAAATACATGGAAGCAATATACATACACTTGTGACCATCATTGTCTTGCTCCTTCACTTCTCTACATCATCTTCTTCGCCAATAGTAATCTTGCAGAGGCTGCTGCTCTCTCTCCAGAGCTCCAAAATTGAGTGCAAGATGGCTCATTAAAGCTATTAGTGTCTAGTTTATGCATATAAATTTCCATAGCATTTGGTTGCATAGACTGGGAGAAATATGAGTTTTTTTTCTGTCTCAGGGTCAATCTCTACGTATTCCTGAAAAATAGGAAGTACCACCGGTGAATGTCTCATTCATTCCTATAGCATATTTTGCTTATTCCTTATACTTTTGTGCATTATATATACTCAACCTTATGTGTATCACTCCCATAAAAGTATTTTTCCTAATTGTAATCACGCTGGTCGCTATGGGCATTTGAAGTTCATTGTCTCTTCCATAGATAATAAGTTTTTTGAGCTAGTCGACCCGCGAACCTATCTGTTTTGTATCGACTCATTCTCCTTGATGCTCCAAAGTACATAGTGCATTTCTTTGCACTTAACGCATGCCTATAAGGTCTATTTAAGTCTCCATAAGCTCAAGGGCTGGTCTTGTGCCGGTTGGCTAGGCCAAACTTTGTCGCTTCGAAACACACTTTTCTACCTTCTACAAGCTTCTCCAAGTTTCTTTTAGTGGTATCAGAGCTAGATCAAGATGGGTGACGGCTTTCCCTCAATGATAGAGAAGCTTGATCGACACAACTATGCAGCTTGGCAAATCAGAATGGAGGCCTATTTACAAGGTAGAAATCTTTATGGAATTGTAGCAGGTGATGAAACTATGCCTATTCCAAGATCCAAAGGAGGACCTACACAAGAGGAGACAGATAAGCTCGCACTTTGGTGCACAAGGGATGCTCAAGCAAGGTTGTACATACTAAACTCTATCTCTGACTTTCTATTATTACATATTAGAGGATGCAAGACATCTCATAAGACTTGGGATGCCCTCGAGACTTTCTTTTCTGCTAGTAGCAAAGAAAGAAAGAATCATATTTTGAACGAGTTCAACCAAATGAAGAAGACACCTAAACAAACCATTACAGAGTTTGTTACCAACGTCAAGGAAGTTGCGGATCAGTTAGCATCCATTGGAGAGCTGATTGAAGAAGAGGTCATCATGAGGCAAATTCTCAACGGCATTCGAAGTGATAAGCAATGGCAATCCTTCACGATGGCTTATGATCTCATCATGGATGTGCAAACTCCAGACTTCAACATCTTTCTTGGACAACTCTTCAATCAACAAGCCAACAATAGCATAAAGGAAGGTAACTCTTATCATGGTAATTCAACTAGTGCTCTATATGCAGATAAGAAGGATAAGAAGAAGAAAGGCAAGAAGAAGGAAGAAGATGAAGAAGAGACTTCCCAAGCCAACTTCGCAAGCAAGAGAAGGTGGAAAGGGAAGAAGAAAGGACCAAAGCAAGACAAAACCAAAGGTCAGAATGTTCAACCTTGTGCCATATGCGATAAGACCAACCACACCACTCAAAATTGCTAGTTCAATGGGAAGACCCAGAAAGGAAGTGGAAGAGGTGGATATGGCAGCAGTAACGGCAGAGGTGGACACAACTTCAACAATAACAATAGAAGCTATAATAGAAGGGACTACAATAATTATTCAGAAGATCAACCACATGAAGACTCATTGATTCTTATGAATCTAAGCCACAAAGAAGGTAAAGAAGATGATCATTTTTTCTACATAGATTCAGGATGTTCGAATCATGTTGCAGGCAACATTGCTCTTCTATCTGATTTGGAAAGTCCAAAGCATAGACATGAAGTGCAAACAGGGGATGACACAAAGCACAATGTGGAGAAGATTGGTAATGTCAAAGCTTCCCATGGCAGGACAAACATTCTAAGTAAGGTTCTCTATGTACCCACTATCACTAAAAACCTAATAAGTGTAGGCCAAATAGTTGAAAAAGGCTTGCAAGTTAGGTTCACCCAACACGGAGCTTTTGTAGAAGATCCATGTCAAGGCTTCAAAAAGATAGCCCGAGGTTAGAAGCATGGTAGGCTCTTTACTTTTGAAGTAGGAGAAACCAGGAACATAGCTCTATTCAACTTTGGGTCTCAAACCCTAAGTGAGCTTGAAGTGTGGCATAAGAGACTTGCTCATGTGAATGAAAGAACCTTGAAGGATATATGCAGGGATCAAAGTGTTCTAGGACTGCCGAACATACCAAAGCAACACATGATCAACAGGTGTGATGCATGTCAGATTGGGAAGGCACAAAGACAACCATTCAACCACAAAGGCTACATCCACAACAACGTATTGGACTTAGTACATACAGATGTATGGGGACCAATTCAAGAACCTTCATTGGCAGGATCAGGGTATTATGTCTCATTTATTGACGAGCATAGTAGATGGGCTGTTCTATACTTTATCAAGAGTAAGAATGAAGTGTTTGATTGCTTCAAGAAGTATCTTGCACATCTGGAGAATCATAAAGGTAGATCACTAAAGAAGATTAGATCTCATGGAGGGGGAGAATACTTCTCCAAAGAGTTTGATGAGTTCTTGCAGGACAAAGGTATCAAAAGGGAAGTGACTACTAGGTACTCTCCTCAACTAAATGGAATTGCAGAGAGGAGAAACAAGACACTGGTTGGATCAGCCCAAACAATGCTTGAAGAGAAGAAGTTTCCACATTATCTATGGGCAAAAGCTATTTCAACTGTTGTGTACCTTGTCAATAGACTACCATCCAAATCACTTCAAGGTATGACTCCTTATGACGCATGGCATGGAAGAAAACCTAGTCTTGGACATTGCAAGGTTTTTGGTTGTTTAGCTTATGTTCATGTACCATCACAAATAAGAGGTAAGCTAGATGAAAGGGCAACAAAGGTAGTTCTTATTGGATATGATTCAACTCAGATGGGTTACATGTTCTTCAATCCTTCAACCAAGCAATTGACTACTAGTAGAGATGTTGTGTTTGAAAAACACAGATCTTGGTATGATGAAGACAAATAAAAGGTAACACTACCATATGATCTTGATTCTGACTCTTATCAATTAGGAAGCAAGCATGATACACAGGTCCAGGATCCAAGAAGTGACACAGATGATGACCAAGATAAAAGGGAAAAGGATTACAAGCTATGGAAGTCAAGAGGCAAAGCAAAGATGCAAGAGGTTGGAGAATGCTCCAAACATGCACCTAGAAGATCAGCAAGAGAGAAGAAACAACCAGAAAGGTATGGATATGATTCCACATTTGTTACGAAGCATTCAATATACTAGGCAAAAGACTCTATTTCAGAGGAACCCTCAACCTATGAAGAGGCAAAGGGAAACCCTAATTGGGACAAGGCCATGAAAGAAGAGATAGATGCATTGAAGGAAATGGACACTTGGGATTTGGTTCTAGTGTTGCCAAATAAAAAGGTAATTGGTTGCAGATGGGTATATAAAGTTAAAAGAAACTCAGATGGATCAGTTTGCAGGTACAAGGCAAGATTAGTTGCCAAAGGATGCTCACAAACTCATGGTATAGACTATGAGGAAACATTCTCACCAGTTGCAAAGATGACTACAATCAGGACATTGATAAGTGTAGTTGCTGCAAGGAATTGGAGACTCCTCCAACTTGATGTGAAAAATGCATTCTTAAATGGTTGGATAAGTGAAGAGGTATACAACCACCAGGTTTTGAAAACCCAAATCATCCATCTTATGTTTGCAGACTTAAGAAAGCATTGTATGGATCGAAACAAGCTCCTAGAGCTTGGAATTATAGGTTGGTTACATATATTCAAGATCAAGGGTTCAAAGCTAGCAGCTCAAATCCTTCTCTATTCATCAAAAGGGATCACAATGAGGTTATCTATCTATGTGTATATGTAGATGATATTATTGTGACAGGTGATGATCTAAATGGCATTCAAAGGATCAAGAGACACATGCAAGAGGAGTTCAAAATCAATGACCTAGGTGAGCTCACATATTTCCTAGGTATGCAGGTGATATATACAAATGAAGGAATGTATTTGACTCAGAGAAGATACATTCAGGATCTTCTTCTCAAGTTCAAAATGGAGAACATTAAACCTGTAGGTACACCTTTGGAGATGAATCATAAACTTAGTGTTTATGAAGGTGAGAAAATAGAAGACCTAAAAGAATATCAAAGCTTGGTAGGTAGCTTGATATATGCTACTCATACAAGGGCAGGCATCTCATATAGTGTGGGAGTGCTTAGTCAATTCATGCACTCACCGGAAAGACCACACATGATGTGGCTAAGAGAGTACTTAAGTATCTCAAAAGTACAATAAAAAAAGGTATATTCTATCCTTATTCTTCAGATTTGGATATCAAAATGTATTGAGATGCAGATTGGGCAGGAGCTAAGGATGATAGAAAAAGTACACCTGGTTACTTAGCATTTGCAGGTTCAAAATTAGTGTCATGGAGTTCCAAGAACCAACCAATAGTTGCTTTATCCTCAACTGAAGCAGAGTATAGACGCTTGACCATAGCAACTCAAGAGGCAATATGGTTAAAAGCATTGTATACATATTTGGGACTTGTGAGTTCCAAACCTCACATATTTGGAGATAATGTAAGTTCCATGCATCTAGCGGCAAATCCTATTTTCCATGCGAGAACCAAGCACATAGAAGTCCATTACCACTTCATCAGGGAGAAGCTCATGGCAAAGGAGATTGACATTTCTTTTGTTCCAACTGAAAAGCAAGTAGCAGATATGATGACAAAGGCACTTGATGGAATAAAGCTTTGTAGATTCAAAGCTATGGCAGCTATTCAACCTATCAGAAAATGAAGACTCAAGCATACTTTAGCTTGAGGGGGAGCTATTGGAACATCAAGCTTACACTATGCTTGAGGTAGATTTGATCTACATCAAAGGCTATCACATCGAAAGAATATCCGTTGGAGAGTTCTTTTTCTTATGCTCATTTATTGTATTTTTTGAGAGATTTTTGATGGTTCATTTACCATTGTAAAAGCCTTGAGCTTTGCACATGTAAAGGTAGAAAGATAGAGCCCATATCCCACAAATTTTTGGTGGTTGAAGTTGCATTCAATCAAGCAATCAATCACCTAAAAGTAGATCAAACTAGATCTTCACTTTTCCTAGATTGTAGGAAAGTGAATTGATTCCCTCCAACAACCATTCCCACCTTCATTTGAATTCAAAATCCAGTTTTCAAAGTTTTGGAACACTCCTAGAGTCTATATAAAGACTTGAAATCACTTGTACAATAAATGGAAGAAATATACATACACTTGTGACCATCATTGTCTTGCTCCTTCAATTCTCTACATCATCTTCTTCGCCAACAGTAATCTTGGAGAGGTTGCTTCTCTCTCTCTAGAGATCCAAATTGAGTGAAAGATGGCTCATTGGAAATTTATTAGTGTCTAGTTTATTCATAAAAAATTTCATAGCATTTGGTTTTGTAAATTGGGAGGAATCTGAGTTTTTCTGTCTCAGGGTCAATCTCTACGTATTCCTGAAAAATAGGAAGTACCACCAATGAATGTCTCATTCATTCCTATAGCATATTTTTCTTATTCCTTATACTTTTGTGCATTTTATATACTCAACCGTATGTGTATCACTCCCATAAAAGGATTTTTCCTTATTGTAATCACGCTGGTCGCTATGGGCATTTGAAGTTCATTGTCTCTTCCATAGATAGTAAGTTTTTTGAGCTAGAGACCCGCAAACCTATCTGTTTTGTATCGACTCATTCTCCTTGGTGCTCCAAAGTACATAGTGCATTTCTTTGCACTTAACGCATGCCTATAAGGTCTATTTAAGTCTCCATAAGCTCAAGGGCTGGTCTTCTGCCGGTTGGCTAGACCAAACTTTGTCGCTTCGAAACACACTTTTCTACCTTCTACAAGCTTCTCCAAGTTTCTTTCAGATTTGACCAAAGAAGCATTGGAAAATATCTAAGTAACTTGGGTAACCAAATTCCTATTCATTCTTTACTTTGCATGCAAGGTACTATTAATGGTAAAGTTGTTAATATTTTACATGATGATGGTAGTTCTCATGATTTAATTTCTTATACACTAGTGCAAGATCTTCAATTAAGCCAATTCCTTCTATTTATAAAGTTAAGGCCACAATTCAAGGAAATAGATATATTGTTATAATTGAAGTGCATAACATTCATATTTGTATATGTTCTATTGGAGTTAGACATCTGTGAAAGCATGCGAACAACACAAGGAAGAAGAAGAAGCTTGGAGCACAACACACAATATTGAATGTATTACCACTAGAATGTACAAATATAAGTTATCCATTAGGGCTAAAGGTGTATATACAAGCTGGGGAAAAAAACCTAATAAAGAGGGAAAAAGGTGCCCCGATGGTCTTAGAGTCTTCACACACATCACTACCTAAATATATAAACAAATCCCCCTGGAAGTGATGCGTTGAACAAGGAGCTAGCACTCATGTGTAAGGAAGTGCCAAGCTATGTGGAATCGATCCACAAAAGGAAGTAAGCCCAAAGCTTTGCGGAAAGCTTCAAACTTCTCCCTAGGCAGAGCCTTCGTGAAAAGGTATGCAATGTTCTCCTATGTGGGAACATATGCCAAGGTGATCTCCCCAACAGAGAACCTCTCCCTGACATAATGATAATGCACTTCATTGTGCTTGGTGCAAGCATGGAACACATGGTTCCTTGCAACTGCCAATGTGCTCTGATTGTCAATGAAGATGGTGGTGGCAAAAGACTGACCAACACCCAAATCAGCCATCAGGCGTCTAAGCCACACACACTCAACGTTCGTTGTGAAAGCTTCTCTATACTCAACCTCATAATTGGAAGTAGCCACAGTAGGATGCTTCTTGCTCAGCTAAGATATGCATGAGCTACCAATCATGAAGCAAAAACCACTAGTGGACACATGAGTATCATAGAAACCAGCCCTGTCAAAGTCAAAAAAAGCATGCAAATATGGCAGTAGTGATCCCCCCTTGGGATAAAACAACTCAAGTAGTCGGGTACCACTCAAGTAGCGAAAGACACTCTTAACTGTCTGTCAATGCTTTATACCTGGGCAATGCATAAACCTGCTCATCTATGAGACAGCAAACTGAATATCTAGCCGATTAATGCATAAGTAAATCAAACATCCAACAACCTGCTGATAGAGAACAACATCAAATGCATCTCCATCATCATGAAGACTCAATCGTAAACCTGTCTCCATAGGAGTGGTAATAGGTTTACAGTCTTCAAGGCCAAAATGCTGCAATAATGTGTCAATATATGTCGTTTGACATAAAGCCATTCCATCATTAACATGCATAAATTGAATGCCCAAATAATGATGCAAATGCCCCAAATCAGACATCTCAAATGAGGCATGTAAATCAGCCTTGAAATCAGCAATATGCTTCTCATGAGGACCAGTGAGCAACATTTCATCAAGCTATAGGACAATGAACAGAAGCACATCATTAGCACGCTTAACATATAAGGTGCTTTTTGTTGGAAGATTCTCAAAACCCTGTGCAGTTTTCATGCCCTTTCTACACAAAGCCACGTGGCTGACAAACATACACTTCTTCATGCAAGTCACCATTCAGAAATGCTATTTTAATGTCCAACTAGTGTACATTCCAACCATGATGAGTTGCAAGTGCATAGATGCTATGAACAGTAGTCATTCGGCAAGTAGGTGCAAAGGTCTCATCAAAATCAATGCCTCTTTCCTGCACCTAACCCTTTGCAACAAGTCTAGCCTTATAGTTGTCAACTGTTCCATCAGGTTTATGCTTCACCTTGTATAGCCACTTAGTTCCAATGGCCTTCTTGCCATGAGGCAAGTCACATAAAGACCAGGGACCATTTTTCATGATACCATCATATTCAGATTGCATTGTGACCATCCAATGTTCAGAATTTTGTGCTTCATTAAACGAAACAGGTTCAATCTCATCACAGAGACTAGATGTAGCCATAGCATAGCAATCTAATGCAAAAGAGGCACTATGAGAGCCTGAACGAGTACGGTATGACAGAGTTGCATCTAATTTGCTATCACACAAAGTCTGCACTAGCCATTTTGGCATAGGTTTTGCCTCCTCAATATCAGCTCTCTCATCAACAAGTGAATCATGCAAACCTGCATAAAAAATGAATGATCTTTGATGGTTGAGAAGTTGTCTCATTAGGACTAGCACTGGACTATCCACCTATAAAAAGAGGTAGCAAAGTATCATACATGACTTTGGAGCTAACAGATGTCTCCTTCGTACATGAAAGTAAAGGTTGAATAGCATCTTCCACAAAAAAAACATCAAGGCTAACCAAAATGTGTTTAGTCTATGGATGATACAAATAGCCTTTGCTTTCAGAACTGTACCCAACAAAAATACATTTTATAGCTTTATCATCCAATTTCCAATGTTGTTTAGGCACTAATGCATATGCCAAACAACCAAAAACATGTAGATGAGGAATAGATGTATTGAAACCATGCCAAGCCTCATATGGAGTGATAGACTACAGTGCTTTAGTGGGACACCTATTAAGTACATATGCTGCACACATGACAACCTCAAGCCAAAAACTATGTGGTGAAGCTTGACTCTTGACCATACACCTTGCCGTTTCCATGAGTGACATGTTCTTCCGTTCATCAAGTCCATTCTATTGAGGTGTATATGGCACTATACATTGATGTTTTATCCCATGTTCAGCCAGAAATGCATTAAAGTCAGAAGACATATATCCCCCCTCCTCGATCAAAACAGAGGGTGCCCATTTTACATGCTTACAAATTTTCATCCAAAACCAAAAACTGTTTGAAGCACATAGACACTTCGGACTTTGCTTTGAGTGGATCTATCCATGCATGCCTGGAAAAATCATCAATGAAATTCATGAAGTAAAGATAGTTACCAAAAGAAGGTGTCTGCATAGGACCACAGACATCACTATGTACAAGCTGCAATTTCTGGGTCGCCCAAATTGAACCATCTTTTGGAAAGGAGGAACACTGCATTTTTCCCAAAATACAACCTTCAGAAACATGTTTTTTTGGGTGCCTCAAGTTTGGGTAAAAAGGACTCCATTTGAGATTTCTAGAGGCGTAGAAAACTAGCAAAATTCAGATGACCAAAGCATGCATACCAAAGCTTTGCATCTGACATAGCCTGAGAATCATGTACTACACATGCATGCAAAGTACTATTTCTATGTGTAAAGAATTCTTCTTTTGGCAAAATATGAAAAAGGATATTGCATAGTTTGTTTCCCCCTACATTGTTTATCAATGTGTGAAACGACATCATGGTAAAGCATTTGGATTATTAATGCTACTTCTCATACCTAATGGACCATGGAAACAAATTTCTATGGTGGATAATTGTTGATAGGTTTAGCAAACAGGCATATTTCACTCCTTATAAAGAGACTCTTTCTACTCCTCAAGCTGCTAAGTTATTTATTAAATGTATTCTTCTGCATCATGGTTTTTCAAAAGTAGTCTTTCAAATCACGATGTTCCCTTTTGTACTCACTTTTGGGTTTAGGTTCCAAAATATTTAGCTCTACATTTCATCATGAAAGTAATGGACAAAGTGAAGCTACAAATAGTACTGTTTTAGATTTATTACCTTGTTATTCTTTAGATAATCCAAATAAATGGGATGAGAATTCCAGTTTTCCATTCCCATGCATGTGTTTTTACATGGAATATGCTTATGATAGTTTACCGATGGGACATGTGACTGGCCATCCATGCTTATTTTATTCTTATCAATTGAGGTCAATTGCTCATCAAATGAGAGGCATGTTATGGAATAATGGAATTTTCAATGGATTTTAATGTCTTGAGGGTTTTAATGTGATTGTGTTTTGATTTAGAAGGTGAAGAATCATGAGGGTGTGGACGCAGGTGGAATTATTCAGATATTTTTTAAGATAGTTTAAAGATGGCATTCTAGATATTTTTGTAAAAATAATAGATAGCTTAGAAAGCGAGGTTTTTGTACAATAGTAGATAATTAGAAAGCAAAAATTTTATAAATAAGGCAAATTTTTGTAAATGCATGCTTCTTGAAGTGCCACCATCATGAATCTTCTATTTAGGATGTAATGAAAAAATACCTATAAATATACATACTCTGATAGACATGTCTACCAGATTATTTGGGGGGAATCATACCCAATCTTGTGTCAAACTTCTTGTCTCTCTCTACTATGTTTATGTTTTTTTGAGATTTTGTTTCTGTACTATCTCTGCGTACATGCATCTGCAAGATCTGGTCAACATTGGTATAGATATAGGTATAGGTAAAGGTATAGGTATAGGTATAGGTATACTTATAGGTATAGGTATAGGTATAGGTATAGGTATGGGTATGGGTATGGGTATGGGTATAGGTATAGGTATATGTATAGGTATGGCTATACGTATAGGTATGGATATAGGTGCAGGTATAGGTATGGGTATAGGTATAGGTAAAGGTATAGGTATAGGTATAGGTATAGGTATAGGTATAGGTATAGGTATAGGTATAGGTATAGGTATAGGTATACATATAGGTATAGCTATAGAAACAGGTTTAGGTAAACGGATAAATTTAGGAATAGGTGTAGATATAGGTATAGCTATAGCTATAGGAATAGATACATGTATAGGTATATGTATAAGTATAGGTATAAGTATAGGTATAGGTATGGTATAGGTCTAGGCATAGGTATATGTATAGGTATAGGTATAGGTATAGGTATAGGTATAGGTATGGTATAGGTATAGGTATAGGTATAGGTATAGGTATAGGTATAGGTATAGGTATAGGTATAGGTATAGGTATAGGTATAATTATAGGTATAGGTATAGGTATAGGTATAGCTATACATATAGGTATAGGTATAGCTATAGGTATAGGTATAGGTATAGGTATAGGTATAGGTATAGGTATAGGTATAGGTATAGGTATAGGTATAGGTATAGGTATAGGTATAGGTATAGGTATAGGTATAGGTATAGGTATAGGTATAGGTATAGGTATAGGTATAGGTATAGGTATAGGTATAGGTATAGGTATAGGTATAGGTATAGGTATAGGTATAGGTATAGGTATAGGTATAGGTATAGGTATAGGTATAGGTATATGTATAGGTATCGGTATAGGTATAGGTATATGTATAGGTATAGGTATAGGTATAGGTATAGGTATAGGTATAGGTATAGGTATAGGTATAGGTATAGGTATAGGTATAGGTATAGGTATAGGTATAGGTATAGGTATAGGTATATGTATAGGTATAGGTATAGGTATAGGTATAGGTATAGGTATAGGTATAGGTATAGGTATAGTTATAGGTATAGGTATAGGTATAGGTATAGGTATAGGTATAGGTATAGGTATAGGTATAGGTATAGGTATAGGTATAGGTATAGGTATAGGTATAGGTATAGGTATAGGTATAGGTATAGGTATAGGTATAGGTATAGGTATAGGTATAGGTATAGGTATAGGTATAGGTATAGGTATAGGTATAGGTATAGGTATAGGTATAGGTATAGGTATAGGTATAGGTATAGGTATAGGTATAGGTATAGCTATAGGTATAGGTATAGGTATAGTATAGGTATAGGTATAGCTATAGGTATAGGTATAGGTATAGGTGTACGTATAGATATAGGTATAGGTATAGGTATAGATATAGGTATAGGTATAGGTATAGGTATAGGTATAGGTATAGGTATAGGTATAGGTATAGGTATAGGTATAGGTATAACTATAGGTATAGGTATAGGTATAGGTATAGGTATAGGTATAGGTATAGGTATAGGTATAGGTATAGGTATAGGTATAGGTATAGGTATAGGTATAGGTATAGGTATAGGTATAGGTATAGGTGCAGGTATAGGTGTAGGTATAGGTATAGGTATAGGTATAGGTATAGGTATAGGTATAGGTATAGGTATAGGTATAGGTATAGGTATAGGTATAGGTATAGGTATAGGTATAGGTATAGGTATAGGTATAGCTATAGGCATAGGTATAGGTATAGGTATAGGTATAGGTATAGATATAGGTAAAGGTATAGGTATAGGTATAGGTATAGGTATAGGTATAGGTATAGGTATAGGTATAGGTATATAGGTATAGGTATAAGTATAGGTATAGGTATAGGTATCGGTAGAGGTATAGGTATAGGTATAGGTATAGGTATAGGTATAGGTATAGGTATAGGTATAGGTATAGGCATAGGTATACGTATACGTATAGGTATAGGTAGCGGTATCAATATCGGTATCAGTATCGGTATCAATAATGGTATCGATATCGGTATCAGTATCGGTATCGATATCGATATCGGTACCGATACCGGTACCGGCCTGTACCAGTACCAGTACCGGCCTGTACCGGTACTCGTATCGGTATGGGTATCGGTATCGATATCGATATCGATACTGATACCGATACCGGTATCGGTATCGATATCGATATCCGTACCGATATCGATATCGGTATCGGTATCGGTATCGGTATCGGTATCGATATCGGTATCGGTATCGGTATCGATATCGGTATCGGTATCGGTATCGGTATCGGTATCGGTATTCGTATCGGTATCGGTATCGGTATCGATATCAGTATCAATATCAATATCAGTATCGGTATGGGTATCGGTATCGGTATGGGTATCGGAATCGATATCGGTATCGGTATCGCTATCAATATCAAGTATCGGTATCGATATCGGTATCGGTATCGGTATTGATATCAGTATCGATATGGTATCGCTATCGGTATCAGTATCGATATGGATATCAGTATAGGTATCCGTATTGGTATCGATATAGGTATTGATATAGGTGTAGGTGTAGGTGTAGGTATAGGTGTAGGTATAGGTATAGGTATAGGTATATGTGAAGTATAGGTAAAGGTATAGGTATAGGTATAGGTATAAGTATAGGTATAGGTATATGTATAGGTATATGTATAGGTATAGGTAAAGGTAAAAGTAAAGGTATAGGTATAGGTATAAGTATAGGCAAAGGTAAAGGTATAGGTATAGCTATAGCTATAGGTATAGGTATGGGTATAGGTATAGGTATAGGTATAGGTATAGGTATAGGTATCGGTATAGGTATAGGTATAGGTATAGGTATATGTACAGTTCATGACCATGATTTGTGTGGGTTGTGGGATGCACATGTGTGGGTGTGTATTCATTCTTAGCTCTATATCAACTAGTGGGAACTTATGACATGAATGGGGATGTTATACTATTCAATGTTTATGTGTAATGGAGCTTATCACTATAAAGTTTTGTGGTTGATGACCATGAGGTTATAGTTGCACTTCCATTTGAGGTTTAAGTATAGGTATAGGTATAGGTATAGGTATAGGTATAGGTATAGGTATAGGTATAGGTATAGGTATAGGTTTAGGTATAAGTATAGGTATAGGTATAGGTATAGGTATAGGTATCGGTATCGGTATAGGTATAGGTATAGGTATAGGTATAGGTATACGTATAGGTATAGGTATAGGTATAGGTATAGGTATAGGTATAGGTATAGGTATAGGTATAGGTATAGGTATAGGTATAGGTATAGGTATAGGTATAGGTATAGGTATAGGTATAGGTATAGGTATAGGTATAGGTATAGGTATAGGTATAGGTATAGGTACAGGTATAGGTATAGGTATAGGTATAGGTATAGGTATAGGTTTAGGTATAGGTACAGGTATAGGTACAGGTATAGGTATAGGTATACATATAAGTATAGGTATAGGTATAGGTGTAGCTATAGGTATAGGTATAGGTATAGGTATAGGTATAGGTATAGGTATAGGTATAGGTATAGGTATAGGTATAGGTATAGGTATAGGTATAGGTATAGGTATAGGTATAGGTATAGGTATAGGTATAGGTATAGGTATAGGTATAGGTATAGGTATAGGTATAGGTATAGGTATAGGTATAGGTATTGGTATCGGTATAGGTATAGGTATAGGTATAGGTATAGGTATAGGTATAGGTATAGGTATAGGTATAGGTATAGGTATAGGTATAGGTATAGGTATAGGTATAGGTATAGGTATAGGTATAGGTATAGGTATAGGTATAGGTATAGGTATAGGTAAAGGTATAGGTATAGGTATAGGTATAGGTATAGGTATAGGTATAGGTATAGATATAGGTATAGGTATAGGTATAGGTACAGGTACATGTATAGGTATGGGTATATGTATAAGTATAGTTATAGGTATAAGTATAGACATACGTATGTGTATAGGTATCAGTATAGGTATATGTATAGGTATAGTTATAGGTATATGTATAAGTATAGGTATAGGTATAGGTATAGGTATAGGTATAGGTATAGGTATAGATATAGGTATAGGTATAGGTATAGGTATAGGCATAGGTATAGGTATAGGTATAGGTATATGCATAGGTATAGGTATAAGTATAGGCATAGGTATAGGTATAGGTATAGGTATAGCTATAGGTATAGGTATAGGTATAGGTATAGGTATAGGTATAGGTATAGGTATAGGTATAGGTATCGGTATAGGTATAGGTATAGGTATAGGTATAGGTATAGGTATAGGTATAGGTATACGTATAGGTATAGGTATCGGTATAGGTATAGGTATAGGTATAGGTATAGGTATAGGTATAGGTATAGGTATAGGTATAGGTATAGGTATAGGTATAGGTATAGGTATAGGTATAGGTATAGGTATAGGTATAGGTATAGGTATAGGTATAGGTATAGGTATAGGTACAGGTACAGGTATAGGTATAGGTATAGGTATATGTATGGTATAGGTATAGGTATAGTTATAGGTATAGGTATAGGTATAGGTATAGGCATAGGTATAGGTATAGGTATAGGTATAAGTATAGGTATATGTATAGGTATAGGTAAAGGTATAAGTATAGGCATACGTATGTGTATAGGTATAGGTATAGGTAAAGGTATAGTTATAGTTATAGGTATAGGTATAGGTATATGTATAGGTATAGGTATAGGTATAGGTATAGGTATAGGTATAGGTATAGGTATAGGTATAGGTATAGGTATATGTATAGGTATAGGTATAGGTATAGGTATAGGTATAGGTATAGGTATAGGTATAGGTATAGGTATAGGTATAGGTATAGGTATAGGTATAGGTATAGGTATAGGTATAGGTATAGGTATAGGTATAGGTATAGGTATAGGTATAGGTATAGGTATAGGTATAGGTATAGGTATAGGTATAGGTATAGGTATAGGTATAGGTATAGGTATAGGTATAGGTATAGGTATAGGTATAGGTATAGGTATAGGTATAGGTATAGGTATAGGTATAGGTATAGGTATAGGTATAGGTATAGGTATAGGTATAGGTATAGGTATAGGTATAGGTAAGGTATAGGTATAGGTATAGGTATAGGTATAGGTATAGGTATAGGTATAGGTATAGGTATAGGTATATGTATAGGTATAGGCTTAGGTATAGGTATAGGTATAGGTATAGGTATAGGTGTAGGTATAGGTATAGGTATAGGTATAGGTATAGGTATAGGTATAGGTATAGGTATAGGTATAGGTATAGGTATAGGTATAGGTATAGGTATAGGTATAGGTATAGGTATAGGTATAGGTATAGGTATAGGTATAGGTATAGGTATAGGTATAGGTATAGGTATAGGTATAGGTATAGGTATAGGTATAGGTATAGGTATAGGTATAGGTATAGGTATAGGTATAGGTATAGGTATAGGTATAGGTATAGGTATAGGTATAGGTATAGGTATAGGTATAGGTATAGGTATAGGTATAGGTATAGGTATAGGTATAGGTATAGGAATAGGTATAGGTATAGGCATAGGTATAGGCTTAGGTATAGGCATAGGCATAGGTATAGGCATAGGTATAGGTGTAGGTATATGTGTAGGTATAGGTATAGGTATAGGTATAGGTATAGGTATAGGTATAGGTATAGGTATAGGTATAGGTATAGGTATAGGTATAGGTATAGGTATAGGTATAGGTATAGGTATAGGTATAGGTATAGGTATAGGTATAGGTATAGGTATAGGTATAGGTATAGGTATAGGTATAGGTATAGGTATAGGTATAGGTATAGGTATAGGTATAGGTATAGGTATAGGTATAGGTATAGGTATAGGTATAGGTATAGGTATAGGTATACGTATAGGTATACGTATAGGTATGGATATATCTATAGGTATAGGTATATGTATAGGTATAGGTATAGGTATAGGTATAGGTATAGGTTAGGTATAGGTATAGGTATAGGTATAGGTATAGGTATAGGTATAGGTATAGGTATAGGTATAGGTATAGGTATAGGTATAGGTATAGGTATAGGTATAGGTATAGGTATAGGTATAGGTATAGGTATAGGTATAGGTATAGGTATAGGTATAGGTATAGGTATAGGTATAGGTATAGGTATAGGTATAGGTATAGGTATAGGTATAGGTATAGGTATAAGTACAGGTAAAGGTATAGGTAAAGGTATAGGTATAGGTATAGGTATAGGTATAGGTATAGGTATAGGTATAGGTATAGGTATAGGTATAGGTATAGGTATAGGTATATGTGTAGGTATAGGTATAGGTGTATGTATAGGTATAGGTATAGCTATGGGTATAGGTATGGGTATAGGTATAAGTATAGGTATAGGTATAGGTATAGGTATAGGTGTAGGTATAGGTATAGGTATAGGTATAGGTATAGGTATAGGTATATGTATAGGTATAGGTGTAGGTATAGGTATAGGTATAGGTATAGGTATAGTTATAGGTATAGGTATAGGTATAGGTATAGGTATAGATATAGGTATAAGTATAGGTATAGGTATAGGTATACGTATAGGTATACGTATAGGTATAGGTATAGGTATAGGTATAGGTATAGGTATAAGTATAGGTATAGGTATAGGTATAGGTATAGGTATAGGTATAGTTATAGGTATAGGTATAGGTATAGGTATAGGTATAGATATAGGTATAAGTATAGGTATAGGTATAGGTATAGGTATAGGTATACGTATAGGTATACGTATAGGTATAGGTATAGGTATAGGTATAAGTATAGGTATAGGTATAGGTATACGTATAGGTATAGGTATAGGCATAGGTATAGGTATATGTATAGGTATAGGTATAGGTATAGGTATAGGTATAGGTATAGGCATAGGTATAGGTATAGGTATAGGTATAGGTATAGGTATAGGTATAGGTATAGGTATAGGTATAGGTATAGGTATAGGTATAGGTATAGGTATAGGTATAGGTATAGGCATAGGTATAGGTATAGGTATAGGTATAGGTATAGGTATAGGTATAGGTATAGGTATAGGTATAGGTATAGGTATAGGTATAGGTATAGGTATAGGTATAGGTATAGGTATAGGTATAGGTATAGGTATAGGTATAGGTATAGGTATAGGTATAGGTATAGCTATAGGTATAGGTATAGGTATAGGTATAGGTATAGGTATAGGTATAGGTAGAGGTAGAGGTAGAGGTAGAGGTAGAGGTAGAGGTAGAGGTAGAGGTAGAGGTAGAGGTATAGGTATAGGTATAGGTATAGGTATAGGTATAGGTATAGGTATAGGTATAGGTATAGGTATAGGTATAGGTATAGGTATAGGTATAGGTATAGGTATAGGTATAGGTATAGGTATAGGTATAGGTATAGGTATAGGTATAGGTATAGGTATAGGTATAGGTATAGGTATAGGTATAGGTATAGGTATAGGTATAGGTATAGGTATAGGTATAGGTATAGGTATAGGTATAGGTATAGGTATAGGTATAGGTATAGGTATAGGTATAGGTATAGGTATAGGTATAGGTATAGGTAGGTATAGGTATAGGTATAGGTATAGGTATAGGTATAGGTATAGGTATAGGTATAGGTATAGGTATACGTATAGGTGTAGGTATAGGTATAGGTATAGGTATAGGTATAGGTATAGGTATAGGTATAGGTATAGGTATAGGTATAGGTATAGGTATGGTTATAGGTATAGGGATAGGTATATGTATAGGTATAGGTATAGGTATAGGTATAGGAATAGGTATAGGTATACATATGGGTATGGGTATAGCTATAGGTATAGATATAGGTATACATATAGGTTGAGGTATAGGTATAGGTATAGGTATAGGTATAGGTATAGGTATAGGTATAGGTATAGGTATAGGTATAGGTATAGGTATAGGTATAGGTATAGGTATAGGTATAGGTATAGGTATAGGTATAGGTATAGGTATAGGTATAGGTATAGGTATAGGTATAGGTATAGGTATAGGTATAGGTATAGGTATAGGTATAGGTATAGGTATAGGTATAGGTATAGGTATAGGTATAGGTATAGGTATAGGTATAGGTATAGGTATAGGTATAGGTATAGGTATAGGTATAGGTATAGGTATAGGTATAGGTATAGGTATAGGTATAGGTATAGGTATAGGTATAGGTATAGGTATAGGTATAGGTATAGGTATAGGTATAGGTATAGGTATAGGTATAGGTATAGGTATAGGTATAGGTATAGGTATAGGTATAGGTATACGCATAGGTATATGTATAGGTGTGGGTATAGGTGTGGGTATAGGTATAGGTATAGGTATATGTATATGTATAGGTATAGGTATAGGTATAGGTATAGGTATAGTTATAGGTATAGGTATAGGTATAGGTATAGGTATAGGTATAGGTATAGGTATAGGTATAGGTATAGGTATAGGTATAGGTATAGGTATAGGTATAGGTATAGGTATAGGTATAGGTATAGGTATAGGTATAGGTATAGGTATAGGTATAGGTATAGGTATAGGTATAGGTATAGGTATAGGTATAGGTATAGGTATAGGTATAGGTATAGGTATAGGTATAGGTATAGGTATAGGTATAGGTATAGGTATAGGTATAGGTATAGGTATAGGTATAGGTATAGGTATAGGTATAGGTATATAGGTATAGGTATAGGTAGAGGTATAGGTAGAGGTATAGGTAGAGGTATAGGTAGAGGTAGAGGTAGAGGTAGAGGTAGAGGTAGAGGTAGAGGTAGAGGTAGAGGTAGAGGTAGAGGTAGAGGTAGAGGTAGAGGTAGAGGTAGAGGTAGAGGTAGAGGTAGAGGTAGAGGTACAGGTAGAGGTACAGGTAGAGGTACAGGTATAGGTACAGGTATAGGTACATGTATAGGTACAGGTATAGGTACATGTATAGGTACAGGTATAGGTACAGGTATAGGTATAGGTATAGGTATAGGTATAGGTATAGGTATAGGTATATGTATAGGTATAGGTATAGGTATAGGTATAGGTATAGGTATAGGTATAGGTATAGGTATAGGTATATGTATAGGTCTAGGTATAGGTATAGGTATAGGTATAGGTATAGGTATAGGTATAGGTATAGGTATAGGTATAGGTATAGTTATAGGTATAGGTATAGGTATATGTATATGTATAGGTATAGGTATAGATATAGGTATAGGTATAGGTATAGGTATAGGTACAGGTATAGGTATAGGTATAGGTATAGGTATAGGTATATGTATATGTATATGTATAGGTGTAGGGATAGGGATAGGTATAGGGTGTCATGGACAAAGGAAACATCCTAAACCTTAGTTTCTATGTGACTTAAATATCTCATGATTAGCTTAAAATTAAGAGAAACAAATGCTTCCATTGCATCCAAAACATGCCAAAACCTTGATATCGACTATCTACTTGCTAAATCTCGACATGTAGAGGTCTTGTTTGTATTGCTGGCATCATTGATGACATCATCATTTCGCAACTGTCCTCGGGAACCACCCTTGAAATCCTATATAAGGAGGCCTTGGCCACATACATATTCATTCTTGCCAATGCCAGTCTTGGGAGCTTAAGGAGTCCTGATCACCAAGTAAGTACTTTCAAGTTCTAGTTCGAGTTCTAGTCTTGTCTAGTCTTGTATCGTGGACATCTAGCCTTGTCCTCTTGTAATCTCATAGTACAAGATGTTGTCGAGTTCTATCTTTTATCTAGTTCATCTCCCAAAAGGGAGTTCTTGTAATCCAAAGATCTTTCTCCATACTTACGATCCCACATTGTGGGATCTCTTGTATAATCTCTAGTTGAGTTATCTATACCTATCAGTCCTGGGTTGTGGGACTTCTTGTATTAGCTACATATTCTTGTACTATTTTCCCTACGGGGGTATTCTTGTAATCACAAGCATATTTCCGAAATCTTGTCTACTATAGTCAGAGAGCACAATCTAGTGCTCCCCTAACATTTTGGCAAGACTAGGGTTTATCCAAGAGCTCGCATCATGGAGAACACTTATGAACAGATTGTGGCATCACTTGAGAGCCTTCAACAACAAATCAAAGACCTAACTCATAGATAGACACAAGTTGCCATGGAACATCCGATGCATGTAGGCAATCTCATCCAGGAACTACAAGAACAAGTCAGGAATCTTCAAGCAAATCAAGGAAGCATTCAAGTGAACCAATGTCCTAATTCATCCTTCATGAAGGAAGCCAAGATTTGCATGCCAGAATGGTTCGATGGTGATCGCACAATGTTCCAAGGGTTCTTGCAACAAGTCAAATTGCACATCCGCATGCACCCTGATAGATACCTTGATGATGCATCCAAGGCCGGTTTTATTGGAACCTTGCTCTACCGTCAAACGTTATCATGGTTCACCCCAATCTTGGAGAAGGATATGGTAGTACTTCATGACTATGAGGGGTTTCTTTGAGAACTCATCACCACATTTGGAGATGCAGACATGAGTCGAGTGGCAGAAATGAAACTTCAAAAGCTACGTCAAGGTAACTACCCTGCCTCTACCTATGCATCAGAATTTAGGCAATTGATATGTGACCTCACTTGGCACAAAGATTATTCCATAAGCTAATTTAGATGGGGTTTAAGAGATGATGTGAAGGACCTTCTACTCACAATGCCAAAGGTAAAGACCTTGAATGAATGCATCAACCAAGCTATTCAATGTGGTAATCTCCTTTTGGAAGGAAACAAGAAAAACAAGTAGAAGGAAGACCTCGCCAATGGAAACCCTTCCAGCCCACTCCTAGAGGTGAGTCTATGCCCAAACATATATAGATAGATGTAACTAGGTTCTAGCCTCTAACACCACTAGAGAAGCAGAGAAGGAGGGATAACAAGTTATGCTCTATTGTGGAAACCCTGGCCATATTGCAATTAATTGTCCCCAACAAGAGAACGAACTCTAGAGTTGCAGCCACCCTAGTAGAGTAGGGAAATGAGGAAGTCCATTTGTAAAAGAGACCGTACAACTGGACCATGAAATAAGAAAGGGTCTCATAATTTCAACCACACTTGTAAAAACATGTCTTGCCCCTATCAAGTTAATCATGCCTAAGAAGACCCTTTCCCTTATATCTCTGGTAGATTGGGAGCCTCCTCATGTTTCATTGATGAAGGATTGGTTAAGAAAAATGGAATTCCAATACTTCGAAAGAAGAAACAGTAGTAGTTGAAGTAGTAGATGGACGATCCCTAGCATCTGGGAATATAACCATGGAAACCTTACCATTAAGAGTACACCTTAGTGATCATGATTCCCACATATGTTTCAATGTAATATCAAGTCCTATAAATATGGTTAGCATCAGAATGCCCTGGTTAAAGGAACATAATCATAAAATTAATTGGGAAAAGAATAAAATCACCCGTCGAGATATTCAGAAGAACCCAACATATATCAGAGCCAAAGCCTTCATACATGTAGTAAGGAAGGAATCCACATATATGATCTATGCCATACCAACTCAAGAGTCCAAGAAAGATGATTCACTGAAGTTACCTGACCAATACCAAGGTTTTGAAGATGTTTTTGATCCTGCCACAGCATAGACCTTATGATTGTGCCATAGAACTTCAAGAGGGAGCATAACCACCCTTTGGACCAATCTATAGACTATCCCCAGAGGAACTTACAGAATTATGTAAGAATATTGATGAGAATATAGCCAAGGGGTTTATCAAACACTTGAAGTCTCTTGCAAGAGCCCCTATCCTATTTGTAAAGAAGAAGGACGGAACTCTCCGAATGTGTGTAGACTATCATGGGTTGAAAAAAGTCACCATAAAGAACATATATCCTCTACCACTTATATCAGATCTCTTGGAAAAGCAAAGTTTTTCATGAAGATTGACCTTCGAGGAGCATACAATCTTGTCAGGATCAAAGGAGAAGATGAAAACATCATTCCGAACAAGGTATGAGCACTTTGAATATGTTGTTATGCCATTTGGTCTCACAAATGCTCCAACTATCTTTCGACATATGATGAATGATATCTTTGAAGAGTATTTAGATGATTTTATGGTAATATATCTCGATGATATCTTGATATTCTACAAAAATCTAGAAGATCATGAATGTCACGTAAAGATAGTCCTAGAAAAACTAAGAGAGAAAGGGTTGTATGCAAAATTGGAGAAGTGCTCTTTCCATGTGACAGAAGTGGAGTGCTTAGGGTACATTATATCAGAGAAAGGAATCTTTATGGACCCTAAGAAGATCAAGACAATTCTTGATTGGCAACCATCTTCTTGTGTTCGAGATGTGCAATGTTTTCTAGGGTTTGCCAATTTTTACAGGATATTTATCAGAGATTACCACAAAGTAGTGGCACCTCTTACCAAGCTTACAGGAAACTCAAAATTTTCATGGACCAAAGAAGCAAAAAAAGCCTTTCAGACCTTGAAATCAACATTCACTACTGCTCCAATTCTAGTTCATCCTAATTCTAGTAAGCTCTTCTTCCTAGAGACAGATGCATTAGAATTTGCCCTAGGGGCCATTCTGTCCCTATATGGAGATGATGGACACCTACATCCAGTTGCATATCATTCAAGGAAATTTTGGACACCTACATCCAGTTGCATATCATTCAAGGAAATTTTCCCTTCTAGAGATTAATTATGAAATCCATGATAAAGAGCTTCTTACCATAGTGGACACGTTGATACCTGGCAACACCATCTATAAGGAGCAACGCATAAAGCTACTATGTATACAGATCACAAGAGCCTAGAGTATTTTATGACCACCTACATCCTCAGATGATGTTGATATATTTAGGTAGTGATGTGTGTGAACTGTTGTCAGGATCTTATATCACGTGCATACAGAGATTACGGATGTAGAAAACACACAGACAAATAGATGCAAGAAGAGACGAGACAGAACACAGTATTGGGTACAATCTCCCCCCATGCACTCTGTTTCGATAGTCCACAGAGTGCATGTATTTATAGGACTTCCGATTATGTGGAAAAGAGTAGTTACATGAGAGCGGCTTCGAAAAGCAAGCGTGAAACTAAAAGTTGGTAACTTTTACAGAAAGCCATTGCTTTCAATAACAAAAATTGTGGTCTACAACGACCCTTATTTTAACCATTACTTTTCTAACTGTTTCTAACAATAGAACCTTCTACGCAGGTTTATTTACAAGCTAAATAATAAGTATTCGGATTATTGATATCCGCCAGTTCACGCGTTGCACGCTCCTCACGAACCTTCAGCTGCTATATCAAAAACATCAAAAACACATTAATACATTAATAATATAACACTTTAACAATGCATTGTTCAACATATTCCATGTTACAATCCAACAATGCATTGTTCAACTTATTCCATGTTACAATCCAACAATGCATTGTTCAACATATTCCATAAGTTATAACATGCCCCTCAGTTGAAAAAGCAACTGACCTCAGTTGATAAAATAATAAACATGGATGGCAATTCACATGTTTCATCACTGAATAAAAAAAACTAGGCATGTGCCATGTAAAAACACATGCATGGAAATGTTCTTGGAGCTGTTAGATTAATGTGTTTGTGTATGATATGCTGAGATTAAGTGGTCATAATGAGGTGTTAATTGTGTTTTATGTATCCATTGGCATTCTTCAACGGAGTGAGTTTTGTACTTAACCAAATATCGATGATATTGAGTACCTGTGCGTGTAGTAGTGACATCATGATCAATGATTTTCTTAGGAACTAAGATTTCAGATTGCTCTTCAATTAAAGGAGGATCATCAAGCAGTGGAGCAAGTGGTAAAGTTCCTTTAAATGGTTTAAGTAAACTAATATGAAAAGAGTTATGGATAGTCCAATGAGATGGAATATCTAATCTAAATGAATTATCATTAATTTTTTCTATAATACGAAACGGTGCATAATAGCGTGGGGCAAGTTTAATTTTAGGATGCGGTAAAATATTTTTGAGACATCTTTTAATGATACACAACGATACAAAATCATTTTCCTTGAATTCTTTGGCTAATTGTTTAGTATTGATATTACGTGTATATCACTCTTGACTTTTCCTAATGTGCTCGTGAACATCATGAAGTATAGAAACGTGATCTTGAGCAATAGAATCAGCCATCGGAATGTCGGTTTGGGTGAGGGACATGGGAGTGGGAAGCTTTTTACCATAACAATTTCAAAAGGTGCACGACCTGTAGTGGTGCGTGCAGTGTTATTGTAACCAAATTGAAGCAATGGCAACTTTTCATCCCAGTTACTAAGATTATTTAATGAATAGCAACGCAATAAATCAAGAATAGTACTGTTTGTAGCCTCACTTTGTCCATTACGTTCAAGATGAAATGCAGAACTAAAATCTATTTTAGAACCAAAATGTTGAAATAAGGCAACCCAAAAATGATTACAAAATCTAACATCATGATCAGATAACATTACTTTAGGAAATCCATGATGTGGGAAAATGCATTTAATGAATAATTTTGCAGCTTGAGGTGCACTCAAAGTTTTGCTACATGGAATGAAATATGCATATTTACTAAACATTTAAGTTCCTGTACTAATAAATATGAAACGAAGTCATGTGAACTACCATCATCATGTAGAATTTTAACTAATTTGTTATTTATTGTACCCGGCATGCAAAGTAGAGAGTGAAGAGAGATATTGTTACCCAAGGTACTTAAGTCCTTCTCCAATGATTCCTCTATCCAAACAGGAGGAATTTCTTCATTATGGACCTCCATGTTATGCAATTGAGTTGTAGCCAGTTTCATGTGAAGAGGTTGCAATCTGCACCTTATTTTTGAATGTCCAGGTTTATCACAATTCTAGCAAGTGATTCGTGGTCGCTTTTGTTGGGCATCCACCGCTGAAGTTTGAAGGGTAGGTGGTTTGGTTGGTTGGAGAGATGAAGCAACAGGTGGAGTTGAGTAGCTAGATTGTGGAGGACGAGGAAAACTAGGGTAAGATGGGGCATTAAAAGTACGCTTCGTAGGAAATGTAGGTTTAACATAAAGTGGTCATTGGCGTGGTTGTTGTTCGAGTGTTGCCTCAGGTAGAGGTGAATTACTGTAATCCTCCATGGTGGTCTTGGACCCTTAAGCTAGTGCTTTCCTCTCGGGATGTACCCTCAAGGAATGTACCCTCACAGAAAAGTACCCTGTCTGGATGTACCCTGATGTACCCTGACAGGATGTACCCTGTCTGGATGTACCCTGGTGTACCCTGAGAAGTGTACCCTCAAAAGTGTACCCTGAAAAGATGTACCCTGAGACGCGCCACGTCGCGTCGCACCATGCCGCCTTGAAAAGTGAGAAAAACTGCAAGTTATGTTAAATTTATGAGGAAAGAACTTGAGTGACAACTCCAAGAGAGAGTGTAGTGGTAAAGCACTTCCCTTGAAAGTAGGAGGTTGTGGGCTCAAATCCTCCTACCTTAGGGAATCTAAACCACTCTATTGCCACTCAAAATTAAAATTGCCTCGCGCGTAGCCAACGGTTGCCAAGGGAGCCTTGGATGCCAATGTTGCCAATGTATTGCCTAAGTTATTGCCTAAGTTATTGCCTAAGTTCTTTGCCTGAGTAAATGTAGGTGTAAACATAGGAGCAAACGTAGGTGAAAACGTAGGTTTTGGAACTGGAACAGAAACAAAAACCGGAACCGGAACAGGAACAAGAACAGGAACAGGAATCGGAAACGGAAATGGAAACGGAAACAGAACCCTCTGTATGGACGCGTGCAGAGCTCTGATACCATTGTTATCAGGATCTTGCTCACGCGCAAACAGAGGTTACGAACGTAAAAAACACACAGACAAATAGACGCAAGAAGAGACGAGACAGAACGTAGTATTGGGTACAATCTCCCCCCATGCACTCTGTTTCGACAGTCCAGAGAGTGCACGTATTTATAGGACTTTTGATTACGTCGAAAAGAGTAGTTACATGAGAGTGGCTTCGAAAAGCAAGCGAGAAACTAAAAGTTGGTAACTTTTACAGAAAGCCATTGCTTTCAATAACAAAAACTACGGTCTACAGCGACCCTTATTTTAACCATTACTTTTCTAACTGTTTCTAACAATAGAACCTTCTACGCAGGTTTATTTACAAGCTAAATAATAAGTATTCGGATTATTGATATCCGCCATTTCACGCCTTGCACGCTCCTCACGAACCTTCAGCTGCTATATCAAAAACATCAAAAACACATTAATACATTAATAATATAACACTTTAACAATGCATTGTTCAACATATTCCATGTTACAATCCAACAATGCATTGTTAAACATATTCCATGTTACACTCCAACAATGCATTGTTCACATATTCCATAAGTTATAACATGAACACACTAGGACCATCACGGCACATTTTTCCCTCTTTAGGAGGTTTTTTCCCCTCGGCTTGTATATATGCATATAGCCCTCAAGGGATACTTATCTTTGTACATTCTAGTGGTAATACATTCAGTATTGTATGTTATGCTCCAAGCTTCTTCTTCTTCCTTGTGGTGTTCACGGGCTTCCATAGACCTCGAACTCCAACAATTGGTATCAGAGTAGGTCACCGCTTCATCTAGGGTGTCGTCAACACCTCTCCAGTCACAGTCTCAAAATAGCATGAAATTTGGTGAGCATACTTGGGTAATTAGGAGATCAAAATTGCTTCGCTTTATGGTGCCGAAATCACAATCTGAGCTCATTTTGGCCTTCAAATGCACTACCGCAGCACTTGTGCTAAAGATATATACATGTTTTGGTTCACCAGCATAAGCGTCTCGAAGTCTGCTATAGGTTTAATAGAACTCAATAGGGTAGTTTTGTTCAATTTTTGAGATACAGTCAATTTTTTGCATCAAGATATTTTAGGTAGTGGCCATGGCTGAAAGTAGTGATGTATTTTGTATGTTGACTGTTGAGGATTAGTTAGATGGTACGAATTACGCATTGTGGGCTTATATGATACATCATGCATTGGTCGCAAAAGGATTGTGCAATATAGTGTAGGGTGTTGAAAAACATCCTATTACACTTGCAAATACAAGTACTAAAGCTCATGTTGATGGCATGGAAGATGGTGATATTCTACACATTCCTATTCGTGTTGTGGTTCTTGTTGCACCTACTATAGAGCAAATTCATTGGGATGACAGAGATGCTCAGGCACATGCATTGATAGCCTTGTCTATCAAACATGCCATTATTCCTCACATTCACTCTTGCAAAACAGCTAAGGATGCTTGGGATACATTTACCACATTGTAACAAGCAAGGAATGAGGCTCGTGTTGCTTACCTCCGAAAATAGCTGGAGAGTGAGCACATGAATGAAGGTGATTCTATGGACAATTTTTTGACAAAGATCAAAGACTCGAAGGAACAGTTGATTTCTGCTAATGAAATTATACCAAATAGCTCACTTGTGCTGACCGTTTTGCATGGTCTTCTTGATTCATATGAGATTTTTGCTTGTACTCTTTGTTTGATGATGAAAGGAAGTCCAAATGCCTTGTCATTTGAGGAGTTAGTCTCTATTTTGTTGCAAGAAGATCAATCTAGGCAGAAAAGGTCCATTATGCATGTTGTAGATCAAGCTTTCCTGGCTAGTTAGAAGGGCAAAGGTAAATCGAGCTCATCTACTAGTAAGCAGAAATCTGCAAATGTTGCACATTTGAAGGAAGACAAAGATTAGAAGAAATCAAAAAAGCATGAATTCTTTTGTAAGTACTATGAAGGAAACAATCATGTCATAAAGAACTGTCCAAAATTGGTTGCAAAAGAGGCAAAGAAAAAATATGTTGGAATGGTTGTTGCAAAGGCCTCTACACCAAAAATAGATTCTGCTAATCTTGTGCAGAATGAAGAATGGGTGTTTACTATTGTTTGCAGTTTTGATCCCTCTTCTCGTGAATAGTGTATGTCTACACTCAGAGATTTGGTACTTTGTTAGTGAGGAAACCAAACATATTAGCTCCCAACGTAGTTTCTTCACTTCACTCGAGCCTACCCCCACAAGGAATAATGTAACATGCACCAACAACTCCCCTTATCTAGTCATGGGAGTTGGCAAGATCATTCTGACTACTGGTGATGGTAGTTCTTTTACAATGTTGGATGTTTTATTTGTGCCAGGGATCAAGAAGAATCTGCTATCACTTTTTGCATTAGCCAAGATTGGCTTGGTTGTGAAATTTGTTGATAACGGATGTACAATTCATGATCTGTCAAATGATGGACATGATTATTGATTTTGACCTTTTATGTCGTGGGCTATATAAGCTCATAGACTATGAAAAAAAAACTATGAATGATTTAGCATATGCAGTACATGATTCTCAAACTATGTCAGATGCAAAGCTTTGGCATGCACACTTTGGTCATCTGAATTTTACTAGTTTGCGACACCTGTAGAAATCTGAAATGGTGTCCTCTTTGCCCAAACTTGAGGCATCCAAAAAACATGTCTATGAAGGTTGTATTTTGGGCAAAATGCAACGTTCCTCCTTTCCGAAAGATAGTTCAGTTTGAGCTACTTAAAAATTGCAGCTTGTTCACAATGATGTCTGTGGTCCTATGCAGACACCCTCTTTTGGAAACTATCTTTACTTCATGACTTTCATTGATGATTTTTCCAGGCATGCATGGGTATATCCACTCAATGAAAATTATGAGTGTTTATGTGCTTCAAATAATTTTTTATTTTGGCTAAAAATCTTTCAGCATGTAAAATGGGCACCCTCTGTTCTGATCAGGGGAGGAATATATGTCTTCTAAATTTAATGCATTTTTGGTTGAACGTGGGATAAAACATCAGTGTATAGTGTCGTATACACCTCAATAGAATGGGGTTGTTGAACGGAAGAATAAGTCACACATGGAGATGGTGAGGTGTATGGTCAAGAGTCAGGCTTTACCACATAGTTTCTAGCTTGAGGATGTTATGTGTGCAGCATATGTACTTAACACGTGTCCCACTAAACCACTGTAGTCTATCACTTCATATGAGTTTTGGCATGGTCGCAAGCCATCTGTTGCTCATCTAGGCATTTTTGGTTGTTTAGCATATGCATTAATGCCTGAACAACAATGCAAAATTTTGGATGAGAAGGCCATGAAATGTATCTTTGTTGGGTATAGTTCTCAAAGAAAACACTATCATCTGTATCATCCATAGACTAAATGCATTTTGGTTAGCCGTGATGTTGTTTTTGTGGACGATGCTATTCAGCCATTACTTTCATGTACTAAGGAGACATTTGTTAGCTCCAAAGACATGCATGATGCTTTGCTGCCTCTTTTAACTAGTGGACAATCTAGTGCTGGTCCTAATGATGGAACTTCTCAGCCTTTACAAGTTTCATGTGATTATGCAGATCATTCCATTGCTGATGTAGATTTGCATGATGCACTTGTTGATGAGAGAGTTGATATTGAGGAGGCAAAAACTATGCCAAAATGGCTCATGAAAACTTTGCATGATAGCAAATTAAATGCACCTCTATCATATCATACTTGGTCAGGCTCTCATAATGCCTCTTTTGCATCAGATTGCTATGTTGTGGATGCCTCTAGTCTATGTGATGAGAATGAGCCTGTTTTGTTTGATGAAGCCAAAATTCTAAAAATTGGATGGCTGCTATGCAATCAGAATATGATGCTATCATGAAAAATGATACCTGGTCTTTATGTGACTTTCTTCTTTGCAAGAAGGCCATTGGCGCAAATGGGTATACAAGCTGAAGCGTAAACATGATGGAATCGTTCACAGATATAAGGCTAGGCTTGTTGCAAAGGGTTATGTGCAGGAAAGAGGCATTGATTTTCATGAAACCTTTGCACCTATATGGTGAATGACTACTGTTCGTAGCATATGTGCACTTGCAGCTCATCATTGTTGGAATGTACACCAATTGGACATTAAAACAACATTTCTGAATGGTGACTTGCATGAAGAAGTTTATGTTTCTCAGCCATGTGGCTTTGTGAAGAAAGGGCATGAAAACCAGGTGTGCATGTTAAAGAAAGCATTATATGGTTTAAAGTAAGCACTACGTGCTTTGTATGAAAAGATACATGCTTATCTGATTGCAGATGGTTTTGATAACAATCCAATTGAAAGCATCATATATGTTAAGCATGCAAATGATGTGCTTCTGATCATTGTGGTGTACATTGATGACATGCTACTCGCTGGTCCTCATGAGAACCATATTACTAATTTTAAGGTTGATTTGCATGCCTCATTTGAGATGTCTGATTTGGGGTATTTGCATCATTATTTGGACATTCTGTTTATGCATGTTGATGGCAGAATAGTTTTGTTTCAAACAAACTATATTGACACATTATTGTAGCATTTTGACCTTGAAGACTATAAATCTATTGCCACTCCTATGGAGACATGATTACGATTGATTCTTCATGATGCTGGAGATGCATTTGATGTTTTTCTCTATTAGCAGGCTATTGGATGCTTGATTTACTTATGCATTACTTGGCCATACATTCACTTTGCTATCTCACAGATGAGCAGCTTTGTGCATTGCCCAGGAGTCAAGCATCGGCAGGTGGTTAAGCACATCTTTTGCTACTTGGGTGGTACTTGGCTACTTGGATTGTTTTATCCCAAGGAGGGATCACTATCGGTAGATTTACATGCTTTTTCTGACTTTGACTGGGTTGGTTGCTATGACACTCGTGTGTCCACTAGTGGTTTTTTTGCTTCATGCTTGGTAGCTCATGCATATCTTGGCTAAGAAAGAAGCAACCTACTATTGCCACTTCCAATTGTGAGGCTGAGTATAGGGCAACTTTCATAGCGATTGTTGAGCATGTGTGGCTCAGATACCTTATGGCTGATTTGGGTGTTGGTCAATCTTATGTCACCACCATCTTCATTGATAGTTAGAGCGCATCGATAGTTGCAAGGAACCATGTGTTCCATGCTTGCATTAAGCACATTGAGGTGTATTATCATTATGTCAAGGAGAGGTTCTCTGCTAAAGAGATCATCTTGGCATATATGCCCACGCAAGAGAAGTTTGCAGACCTTTTCACAAAGGCTCTGCCTAGGGAGAACTTTGAAGCTTTCTGCAAAGCTTTGGGCTTACTTCCTCTTGTGGAATGATTCCACATAGCTTGGCACTTCCTTATACATGAGTGCGAGCTACTTGTTCAACGCATCACTCCCAGGGGGGATCTGTTGATATATTTAGGTAGTGATGTGTGTGAACACACTAGGATTGCTGGGGCACTTTTTTCCCTCTTTAGGAGGTTTTTTCCCCGTCTTGTATATACGCCTATAGCCCTAACGAGTTACTTATCTTTGTACATTATAGTGGTAATACATTCAGTATTGTGTGTTGTGCTCCAAGCTTCTTCTTCTTCCTTGTGTTGTTCGCGTGCTCCCACAGACCTCGAATGCCAATAGATGCCTTGTCAAGAAGATCTTACCTTGCATCGAAGAAGGGTGAAGAAGCCTTTGATAAAAAACAAAGTACTCAAGCCAGAGCATCTCCAATTATTAGGTATCTCTTCAAGCCATCATGAAGATTCAGCCTTGAATCATCTGATCTGTGAGAATCTACCACAGGATGAACTGCTTTGTAATGTTAAGCAGAAAGCTCAAGAAGGAAAAGTCCAAGTAAACAAATTTCAAGAAAATGATGGGTTACTATTCTATAAGAACTATAGAATCTACCACAGGATGAACTGTTTTATAACGTTAAGCAGAAGGCTCAAGAAGGAAAATCCCAAGTAAAAAAATTTCAAGAAAATGATGGGTTACTATTCTATAAGAACTTATTGTATGTCCCTCCAAGAAAGCCCATGATCCAAGTACTTCAACAACATCATGACAACCTTGCAGTAGGACATTTTGGAGTGAATAAAACAATAGAACTCATATCAAGGGATTTTTGGTGGCCTCAAATGTGGAAGGAAGTTAAAGAATATATCCAGTCCTGTGACACTTGCAATATATCTAAGGTACTATGACATAAACCTCATGGCCTCTTGCAACCTTTACCTATTCCACAAAGGCCATGGGCTTCATTGTCAATGGATTTCATCATAGATCTACCAAAGTCAGATAAGTATGATGCCATTCTTGTTCTTGTGGATAGATTTACAAAGATGAAATACTTCATTCCAACTACCAAGGCAATCACAGATGTAGTAGCCACTATTAGACTTTTTCTCAGATACATCTTTAGGCTTCATGGATCTCCTGATGATATTGACAGTGATTGAGGTCCACATTTCATATCCGGCTTTTGGAATAGTCTTTGCAAGCTCCTTGGTGTTCAAGTTAAACTATCTACAACAAATCATCCACAAATTGATGGACAAATAGAACAGGTGAATCAAGTCCTGGAGCAATATCTCCATTGCACCAGCAACTATCATCAAAATGATTGGTTTGAGCTTTTACACTTTGCTGAGTTTGCCTATAAAAATAGTGTTCATGCATCTACTAAGCAAACTCCCTTCTTTGCAAATTATGGACAACATCCAAGGATGGATATACAACTCTCAAATCATGTGAAGAACCCAAATGCCAAAGATAAGGCCCAGCACCTGATGGACATTCACAAAGAACTCAAGGAAGAGATCCATAAAGCTCAAGAACAATATAAGTACTATGTAGGTCAACATCGTGTTCAGAATCCATCGTATCAAATTGGGGATAAAGTATGGTTACTCATAAACAATTTTCAAACTTCAAGGACTTGTGCAAAGTTAGATCATCAAAGATTTGGGCCATTCACCATCATGACCAAGATTAATCCAGTCACCTTCAAGCTCCAACTACCAAGTACCATGAGAATACATCCAATTTTCCATGTATCCATGTTGGAACCATATCAAATTTTGCCATTGAGGGGGGAGAGACCTAGTCCTTCACCTGTTATAACTTATGGAATATATTGAACAATGCATTGTTGGATTGTAACATGAAATATGTTGGCCAATGCATTGTTGGATTGTAACATTTATAACTTATGGAATATGTTGAACAATGCATTGTTGGATTGTAACATGGAATATGTTGGCCAATGCATTGTTGGATTGTAACATGGAATATGTTGGCCAATGCATTGTTGGATTGTAACAGTAACATGGAATATTTTGAACAATGCATCGTTATTGTTGAAATGTAACATGGAATATGCTTGACAATGCATTGTAATTGTTAGAGTGTTAAATTATTTTATCAACTAAGGTCAGTTGCTTGTCAAGTGAGAGGCATGTTGTATATTATTGAACAATGCATTGTTAAAGTGTTATATTATTAATGTATTAATGTGTTTTTGATATAGCAGCTGAAGGTTCGTGAGGAGCGTGCAAAGTGTGAAAGGGCGGATATCAATAATCCGAAAAATTATTATGCGTAGAAGGTTCTATTGTTAGAAACAGTTAGAAAAGTAATGGTTAGAATAAGAGTCGTTGTAGACCGCAATTTATGTTATTGAAAGCAATGGCTTTCTGTAAAAGTTACCGACATTTAGTTTCACGCCTGCTTTTCGAAGCCGCTCTCATGTAACCACTCTTTTCGACGTAATCAAAAGTTCCTATAAATACATGCACTCTGCGGACTGTCGGAACAGAGTGCATGGGGGGAGATTGCACCCAATCTTGCGTTCGGTCTCGTCTCTTGTTGCGTCTATTCTCTGTGTGTTTTCCGTTTGCGTAACCTCTGTATGCGCGTGAGCAAGATCCTGATAACAGTGGTATCAGAGCTCTGCACGCGTCAATACAGAGGGTTCTGTTCTCTGTTCTCTGTTCGCAATTCCGATTCCGATTCCGATTCCGTCTCCGTCTTCGGTTTTTGTTTTTGTTTCTGTTTTTGTTCCAGTTCCAGAGTTTTCACCTACGTTTGCTCCTAAGTTTGCACCTACGTCTGCACCTACTTTTACACCTACATTTACTCCTTCGGCTTACTCCAAGGCGTCGACTAAGGCAAAGAACTTACGCAATAACTTAGGCAATACATTGGCAACATTGGCACCCAAGGCTCCCTTGGCGACCGTTGGCTACGCGCAAAGCAATTTTAATTTTTGAGTGGCAATAGAGTGGTTTAGATTCCCTAAGGTAGGAGGATTTGAACCCACAACCTCCTACTTTTAAGGGAAGTGCTTTTGAGGCATGAGCTTCGAGGAGCTCAAAATGAGATCCGACAACATGATGAAGTCCTCCAAAAGATACAAGCTGAGGAAGACACCTTACGAGAGTAGTAAAAGCTATTGTTTCTGCCCAATCTGATGTTACTCATTCGAAGATTGGTACTAGAAACTACCAGTTTCTACGATTTGATGGCCGAAAGGATGGGCCTTTAGTCCTTTCCTGGTTGTCACAGTTTGATGATTTTTATATTGACGAGTTGTATGTTGAAAGTGAAAAAGTTAAATTTGCCACTAACTATTTAGTAGGTAAAGCTCAACTCTGGTGGAATGTCCGGCCGCACAGTACGGAGCGTCCAACAACGTGGAAGGCTTTCCAAGAGAAAATGAAGGATTCTTTTCTTCCTCCTCAATACCATTTGCATGTTCGACGTGCATGGATGACCCTTACATGGAAGAGGGTGATACGGTTACTACTTACACTGAGCGGTTTTGGAAAAATTTACTACTTGTTCGAATGCTTGAAGAAGTACCAGAGGATATCTTGCAGTAGAAATATGAAGATGGTTTGGAGGTGGGAATCCAAGCTAAGCTTCACACCCTACGGCCTACATCCCTCAAAGAGGCTATATCTTTTGCTTGTGATGCAGAAAAAGAATTCCAGTCCATAACCAAGTCACTCCGACTACAACAATCACGTCAACGACCATTTTCTGTTAAACCTACATTTCCTATGAAGCGTACTTTTAATGCCCCATCTTACCCTAGTTTTCCTCATCCTCCACAATCCAATTACTCAACTCCACCTGTTGCTTCATCTCTCCAACCAACCAAACCGCCTACCCTTCAAACTTCAGTGGTGGATGCCCAACAGAAGCGACCACGACTCACTTGCTGGAATTGTGGTAAAGTTGGACATACAAAAATAAGGTGCAGATTGCGACCCCTTCACATGAAACCAGCTACACCTCAATTGCATAACATGGAGGTCCATAATGAAGAAATTCCTCCTGTTTGGACAGAGGAATCATTGGAGAAGGACTTAAGTACCTTGGGTAACGATATCTCTCTTGACTCTCTCCTTTGCATGCAGGGTACAATAAATAATAAACTAGTTAAAATTCTACATGACGATGGTAGTTCACATGACTTCATTTTAGATTTATTAGTGCAAGAACTTAAATTACAAACGTTTCCTTCCTTGTATAAAGTGAAAGCTGCATTTCAGGGTAGTCATTATAATGTAACACGAGAAGTGCAAGATGTTACGATTAGCATAGGCCCATATGTTGATTCACGAACATTTTTAATTGCACCTTTGCAATCTTACGATGTTATACTAGGTATGCCTTTTCGTCACCATTATAACCCATGTATTGACTACCATACGCATACTTTTAACTTTGAATTCAAAGGTCAAGTCATTAGTTTGTCTGCACGGCATGATTTTCAGTCGTTTCCACTGATTAGTCACACTCAAGTAAAACGTGCATTTAGAAAAGGATTCAACTCATGCATTGTTTATGTCAATGTCATCAATGATTATACTCATACACTTCCTGATGCATATAAACCTTTCATGAGTACTTATAAGGATTGTTTTATGTCTGAGTATCCCTCTGAACTACCACCATCTCGAGGATCCTTTGACCATAGCATAGATTTAGTCCCTGGTAGTTCTGCTCCTTATAAAGCACCTTATAGACATGGCCCACTACATCAAAAGGAAATAGAAAACCAAGTAAAAGACTTGCTACAAAAAGGACTTATAAGGCCTAGTTCTTCCCCATTTGGAGCACCCGTTCTCTTAGTAGAGAAGAAGAATAAAACTTATCGAATGTGCATTGATTATAGAGCCCTTAACAAGATTACCATCAAGAATAGATACACTATTCCTCAAATAGATGATCTCTTAGATAAGTTACGAGGAGCTTGTGTCTTTAGTAAAATTGATCTTAAAACAGGTTACCATCAGATTCGTATGACACAAAGTGATATTTTTAAGACTTCATTTAGAACTCAAACTGGCCATTATGAATTTATGGTAATGCCCTTTGGACTTACTAATGCCCCTGCGACATTTGCACGAATGATGAACAATATTTTTCTTGATTACCAAGTTTTTGTTCTTGTATTCTTTGATGATATACTTGTTTACAGTAAGAATGATAGTGAACATGAAAAGCATCTTGAAACAATTTTTCATTTGTTACGAGAAAACACACTTTATGCTAATCCTGAAAAGAGTTATTTCTTTCAGCATAAGCTAGAATATTTAGGACATATTATTTCAAGTGAAGGTGTGCATGTGGATCCGAAAAAGATTAGAGTTATCGTAGAATGGCCTACACCACAATCACTCAATGATGCTCATTCTTTTCTTGGGTTGGCTAGTTTCTATAGGAAGTTCGTTCGAAATTTTTCTTATTTAGCATTGCCTCTTACCTTGTTGTTGAAAAAGAAAATAAAATTTGCATGGGGACTTACCCAACAACAGTATTTTGAAAAACTTAAACAAACACTTTCACATGCACCTGTTTTACAGTTACCTGATTTTTCACAACCCTTTCATGTCGTTACTGATGCTAGTGGTTCAGGAATAGGTGTTGTTTTAATGCAAAATGACCATCCTATCGCATTTGAGAGTAGAAAGCTTAAGCCCTCTGAACAGAATTATAGTACGTATGATAAAGAATTGTTAGCAGTTGTGCATGCTTTGCGAATTCGGAAACACTATCTTATGGGCTCTGAGGTCTTAGTCAAAATCGATCAACAGGCTATTAAGCATTTATTAAATCAGCCCTTAATTTCAGATAGGCATCTTAAATGGGCATCATTCATTCAAAATTTCCAACCCATGATACAATATCAGTCTAGTAAAGCTAATGTTGTAGTGGATGCTCTTAGCCGTTTTCCTTCGCATTCTGTTGTTTGAATAATATTTGTGCCATCCAAATTCATTCTTTTCAAGAAATGATTTCCACTTATGCATCTGATTTGTATTTTTCACGTGCATGGCATGGCTTCAACAATGGTGCATCTTTATCTGATGAACATTATACATTTCATGATGGTTTTCTCTATTTTCAACATAGATTGTGCATAACCCAAGCTTTTAAAGATTTTGTCATTAAAGAAATGCATGAACCATCTTACATGGGTCATAGAGGCATACAAAGCACCATTTCTGCTTGCAAAGATTTCTTCTTTTGGCCACACATGAAAAAAGATATTGCACATTATGTTTCTCAATGCATTGTATGTCAGCGTGTCAAACGTCATCATGGTAAACCATTTGGATTATTAATGCCACTTCCCATTCCAAATGAACCATGGGAACAAACCTCTATGGATTTTATCAAAGGTCTTCCCATCACTTCATCACATAATGATATGATTTGGACAATAGTTGATAGGGTTAGTAAATATGCATATTTCATTCCATGTAGAAAAACTTTGACTGCACCTCAAGCTGCAAAATTATTCATTAAATGCATTTTCCCACATCATGGATTTCCTAAAGTAATGTTATCTGATCGTGATGTCAGATTTTGTAATCATTTTTGGGTAGCCTTATTTCAACATTTTTGTTCTAAAATAGATTTTAGGTCTGCATTTCATCCTGAAAGTAATGGACAAAGTGAGGCTACAAACAGTACTATTCTTGATTTATTGTGTTGTTATTCATTAGATAATCCTAGTAACTGGGATGAAAAGTTGCCATTGCTTCAATTACCACTACTAGTCGTGCACCTTTTGAAATTGTTTTTGGTAAAAAGCTTCCAACTCCCATGTCCCTCACCCAAACTGACATTCCGATGGCTGATTCTATTGCTCATGATCACGTTTCTGTACTTCATGATGTTCACGAGCACATTAGAAAAAGTCAAGAGCGATATACACGTACTATCAATACTAAACGATTAGCCAAAGAATTCAAGGAAAATGATTTTGTATGGTTGCGTATCATTAAAAGACGTCTCAAAAATATTTTGCAGCATCCTAAAATTAAACTTGCACCATGCTATTATGGACTGCTTGATGATCCCCCTTCAATTGAAGAACAATTTGAAATCTTAGTTCCTGAGAAAATCATTGATCATGATGTCACTACTACATGCACAGGTACTCAATATCATCGATATTTGGTTAAGTACAAAAATCACTCTATTGAAGAATGTCAATGGATACATAAAACACAATTAACACCTCACTATGACCACTTAATTTCTGCATATCATACACAAACACATTAATGTAACAGCTCCATGAACATTTCCATGCATGTGTATTTACATGGCTCATGCCCATTTTTTTTAATTCAGTGATGAAACATGTGACTGGCCATTCATGTTTATTATTTTATCAACTGAGGTCAGTTGCTTTTTCAACTGAGGGGCATGTTATAACTTATGGAACATGTTGAACAACGCATTGTTGGATTGTAACATGAAATATGTTGGCCAATGCATTGTTGGATTATAACATTTATAACTTATGGAATTGATTATGTTGAACAATGCATTGTTGGATTGTAACATGGAATATGTTGGCCAATGCATTGTTGGATTGTAACATGGAATATGTTGGGCAATGCATTGTTGGATTGTAACAATAACATGGAATATGTTGAACAATGCATTGTTATTGTTGAAATGTAACATGGAATATGCTGAACAATGCATTGTAATTGTTAGAGTGTTAAATTATTTTATCAACTAAGGTCAGTTGCTTGTCAACTGAGGGGCATGTTGTATATTATTGAACAATGCATTGTTAAAGTGTTATATTATTAATGTATTAATGTGTTTTTGATGTTTTTGATATAGCAGCTGAAGGTTCGTGAGGAGCGTGCAAAGCGTGAAAGGGCGGATATCAATAATCTGAAAAATTATTATGCATAGAAGGTTCTATTGTTAGAAACAATTAGAAAAGTAATGGTTAGAATAAGGGTCGTTGTAGACCGCAATTTATGTTATTGAAAGCAATGGCTTTCTGTAAAAGTTACCGACTTTTAGTTTCACACCTGCTTTTCGAAACCGCTCTCATGTAACCACTCTTTTCGACGTAATCAAAAGTTCCTATAAATACATGCACTCTGTGGACTGTCGAAACAGAGTGCATGGGGGGAGATTGCACCCAATCTTGCGTTCGGTCTCGTCTCTTGTTGCGTCTATTCTCTGTGTGTTTTTTGTTTGCGTAACCTCTCTATGCACGTGAGCAAGATCCTGACAACATCACCACCTATCGAGATTGATGATCATGAAGAATTTGAAGACGAGCATGTCCTAGATTTGAGAATATCTCCAAGAAGATTGGAGTACCTTGTTCATTGGAAAGGGTATGACATCAATGATTGTACTTGGGAACCTGTAGAAAACCTTCATAGAACACCAAGCAAGGTTCAAGAATTCCATAAGAGAAATCCAATGAAGCCTAGACCATAGAACATGACTGCTCCTCATGGAACTTGTCGCTTGAGGGGGAGGTGATGCCATGGACACCGAAAACCATCCTGAACCTCAGATTCCATGTGACTTCCATATCCCATGATTGGCTCCAAATTAGGAGAGAGAAATGCTTCCATTGCATATGAAACATGCAAAAACCCTAAGATCGATTCTCTACTTGCTAAATTTGGACATCTAGAGGTCCTGTTCAGATTGCTGATATCATTGATGACATCATCAACTCCCAAGCACCCGTGGGAATTGCACTTGAAATTCTATATAAGGAGGCCCTTGCCACATACATACTCAATCTTGCCAATGCCAGTCTTGGGAGCTCAAGGAGTGATGATCACCACATAAGTACTTTCAAGTTCCAGTTCGAGTTTTAGTCTTGTCTCTTGCTCTAGTCTTGTATCATGAACATCTAACCTTGTCCTCTTGTAATCTCATAGTACGAGATCTTGTCGAGTTCTCTCTTGTATCTAGTTCATCTCCCAGAAGGAATTTCTTATAATCCAGAGATCTTGCTCCACACTTACGATCCTAGGTTGTGGGATCTCCTATATAATCTCTAGTTGAGTTATCTATACCTATCAATTTCGGGTTGTGAGACTTCTTGTATCAGCTACATATTCTTGTACTATTTTCCCTACATGGGTACTCTTGTAATCACAAGAATATTTCTGAAATCTTTTCTACTGTAATCAGAGAGCACAATCTAGTGCTCCCCTAACATAGGGATAGGAAAAGGGATAGGGATAGGGATAGGGATAGGGATAGGGATAGGGATAGGGATAGGAAAAGGGATAGGGATAGGGATAGGGATAGGGATAGGGATAGGGATAGGGATAGGGATAGGGATAGGGATAGGGATAGGGATAGGGATAGGGATAGGGATAGGGATAGGGATAGGGATAGGGATAGGGATAGGGATAGGGATAGGGATAGGGATAGGGATAGGGATAGGGATAGGGATAGGGATAGGGATAGGGATAGGGATAGGGATAGGGATAGGGATAGGGATAGGGATAGGGATAGGGATAGGGATAGGGATAGGGATAGGGATAGGGATAGGGATAGGGATAGGGATAGGGATAGGGATAGGGATAGGGATAGGGATAGGGATAGGGATAGGGATAGGGATAGGGATAGGGATAGGGATAGGCATAGGGATAGGGATAGGGATAGGGATAGGGATAGGGATAGGGATAGGGATAGGGATAGGGATAGGGATAGGGATAGGGATAGGGATAGGGATAGGGATAGGGATAGGGATAGGGATAGGGATAGGGATAGGGATAGGGATAGGGATAGGGATAGGGATAGGGATAGGGATAGGGATAGGGATAGGGATAGGGATAGGGATAGGGATAGGGATAGGGATAGGGATAGGGATAGGGATAGGGATAGGGATAGGGATAGGGATAGGGATAGGGATAGGGATAGGGATAGGGATAGGGATAGGGATAGGATAGGGATAGGGATAGGGATAGGGATAGGGATAGGGATAGGGATAGGGATAGGGATAGGGATAGGGATAGAGATAGGGATAGGGATAGGGATAGGGATAGGGATAGGGATAGGGATAGGGATAGGGATAGGGATAGGAATACGTATAGGTATAGGTATAGGTATAGGTATAGATATAGGGATAGGTATAATAATAGTTATAGGTATAGGTATAGGTATAGGTATAGGTATAGGTATAGGTATAGGTATAGGTATAGGTATAGGTATAGGTATAGGTATAGGTATAGGTATAGGTATAGGTATAGGTATAGGTATAGGTATAGGTATAGGTATAGGTATAGGTATAGGTATAGGTATAGGTATAGGTATAGGTATAGGTATAGGTATAGGTATAGGTATAGGTATAGGTAGAGGTATAGGTAGAGGTATATGTAGAGGTATAGGTAGAGGTATAGGTAGAGGTATAGGTATAGGTATAGGTATAGGTATAGGTATAGGTATAGGTATAGGTATAGGTATAGGTATAGGTATAGGTATAGGTATAGGTATAGGTATAGGTACAGGTATAGGTATAGGTATAGGTATAGGTATAGGTATAGGTATAGTTATAGGTATAGGTATAGGTATAGGTATAGGTATAGGTATAGGTATAGGTATAGGTATAGGTATAGGTATAGGTATAGGTATAGGTATAGGTATAGGTATAGGTATAGGTATAGGTATAGGTATAGGTATAGGTATAGGTATAGGTATAGGTATAGGTATAGGTATAGGTATAGGTATAGGTATAGGTATAGGTATAGGTATAGGTATAGGTATAGGTACATGTATAGGTATAGGTACAGGTATAGGTATAGGTATAGGTATAGGTATAGGTATAGGTATAGGTATAGGTATAGGTATAGGTATAGGTATAGGTATAGGTATAGGTATAGGTATAGGTATAGGTATAGGTATAGGTATAGGTATAGGTATAGGTATAGGTATAGGTATAGGTATAGGTATAGGTATAGGTATATGTATAGGTATAGGTATAGGTATAGGTATACGTATAGGTATACGTAGGTATAGGTATAGTAGGTATAGGTATAGGTATAGGTATAGGTATAGGTATAGGTATAGGTATAGGTATAGGTATAGGTATAGGTATAGGTATAGGTATAGGTATAGGTATAGGTATAGGTATAGGTATAGGTATAGGTATAGGTATAGGTATAGGTATAGGTATAGGTATAGGTATAGGTATAGGTATAGGTATAGGTATAGGTATAGGTATAGGTATAGGTATAGGTATAGGTATAGGTATAGGTATAGGTATAGGTATAGGTATAGGTATAGGTATAGGTATAGGTATAGGTATAGGTATAGGTATAGGTATAGGTATAGGTATAGGTATAGGTATAGGTATAGGTATAGGTATAGGTATAGGTATAGGTATAGGTATAGGTATAGGTATAGGTATAGGTATAGGTATAGGTATAGGTATAGGTATAGGTATAGGTATAGGTATAGGTATAGGTATAGGTATAGGTATAGGTATAGGTATAGGTATAGGTATAGGTATAGGTATAGGTATAGGTATAGGTATAGGTATAGGTATAGGTATAGGTATAGGTATAGGTATAGGTATAGGTATAGGTATAGGTATAGGTATAGGTATAGGTATAGGTATAGGTATAGGTATAGGTATAGGTATAGGTATAGGTATAGGTATAGGTATAGGTATAGGTATAGGTATAGGTATAGGTATAGGTATAGGTATAGGTATAGGTATAGGTACAGGTATAGGTATAGGTATAGGTATAGGTATAGGTATAGGTATAGGTATAGGTATAGGTATAGGTATAGGTATAGGTATAGGTATAGGTATAGGTATAGGTATAGGTTATAGGTATAGGTATAGGTATAGGTATAGGTATAGGTATAGGTATAGGTATAGGTATAGGTATAGGTATAGGTATAGGTATAGGTATAGGTATAGGTATAGGTATAGGTATAGGTATAGGTATAGGTATAGGTATAGGTATAGGTATAGGTATAGGTATAGGTATAGGTATAGGTATAGGTATAGGTATAGGTATAGGTATAGGTATAGGTATAGGTATAGGTATAGGTATAGGTATAGGTATAGGTATAGGTATAGGTATAGGTATAGGTATAGGTATAGGTATAGGTATAGGTATAGGTATAGGTATAGGGACATGTATAGGTATAGGTATAGGTACACGTATAGTTACATGCATAGGTACAGGTATAGGTACAACTATAGGTACAGGTATAGGTACAAGTATAGGTACAGATATAGGTATAGGTATAGGTATAGGTATAGGTATAGGTATGGGTATAGGTATAGGTATAGGTATAGGTATAGGTATAGGTATAGGTATAGGTATAGGTATAGGTATAGGTATAGGTATAGGTATAGGTATAGGTATAGGTATAGGTATAGGTATAGGTATAGGTATAGGTATAGGTATAGGTATAGGTATAGGTATAGGTACAGGCATAGGTACAAGTATAGGTACAGGTATAGGTACAGGTATATATACACGTATAGGTATAGGTATAGGTATAGGTACAGGTATAGGTACAGGTAAAGAACTCTTGGAGTGTCAATACAGAGCTACTTGGTATATGACAAGTTGCAGAGAAGTATATTTCTTCTTTATCTAACTCTTAAGGTAAAAGAGTTTTTTGTAGCAGATGTTAAAGACTTGGGTTGAGGTTTTATGTTTGGAAAAGGTTACCTCATATTCAGTATTTTTAGAAAACTTCTAAAAATTTAGATTTGTTGATGTACTAGTCAGTTGAAGAATCTACTTTCTATGATTGTCTAGACTTTTGGATACATGCTTGTATTCAAAAAGGTGTTCCATGAGATCCTATTACTTGATTGAGAAGTGGAGTTAGCCAAAAGAAAATCAAGCAGGTACTATCACCTTTCACCTGGGTAGAATATGAAAAGATGAGATATCAACTTGCAGCTTTTGGAGTTCTCAAGGTGAGAAGTTTGTCCACTTATGTTTCAAGTAGGAGTTACAGATTCTTGGGAAGCATTTGTTTGAAGAAAAGTTTTATAACTTTGTAAGAAGCATGGACACTTGGAGACATTCAAGTAGCCAATCAAACATTCAGTCATGAAGGTTTGATGAGAGCAGATTCTACACAAGAGAGATCATTAATCTTGATAGATCTTGAAGATCTTGAGTATTTATGAGTTAGTTGTTTATCCTTTGTTTTGTGAAGTTCTTAGCATTGGAAGAAGTAAGTCAAAGATCCAGGTTCTATCAGATTTATGTTGCAGAGGAATAGAAGAAGATACTTGTTATGTTACAGAGGTTATGAATCCTATAAAGCTTTTAGCAAGGTTTTGTTATGTTAGGTTCAGCTAACCTTATTCTACAATTTGGAAAGCTGAGGAATGACATGGAAAGATATTGGCATGTGCACAATGCTAATAAAAAGGGTTCAGAGATTTTGTTTCAGATACAGGTATTGATCACTGAAGATCAGATTTATGAAGGAATACGTTCGAGATTTCATAAAGTCTGATATATTTGAAGAATACTGGATACTAGTGTCAAATCATCCAGGGGGGTGATGAAACATGAAGAATTATTTTCAGCCATATGTGAAAGAATACAGAGTCATACCTATAGGTATTCCTATATTTCCTTTGTCAGGTTCTCTTTATGTTCCAGCTTTGAAAGCAGAAGGAAGAAGGAGAATGTCTGGAGAAAGTTCTTGTAAGGTGTTCCTCTTCAAGAGAAGGTTCCCGAGTTCTATTGAAGAGAAGCTTGATGTTTCAGAAAGGTATGTTTTAGAAGTGCGCACATATATGTTTATACCCTGTTCTGAAGGAAAGAGGTATGAAGGATTTAAAGGATGAAGACATGATGACATCATAGATTTTTTAATGAGACTCATATTTCAATTGATTTCAGTTGATTTCAATTGAGTTGAGTTGACTTGACTTGAGTACAGTCAGAGATGAACCAGCAGTGTTCATAATACACTAAGTTGTGGGTTGTCAATCACAGGTTCGAAGATTCAATTCTTGATTTTTTTAGTGTATTTACATGACACATCAGAAGTATGTTGAGAAACCTTTTCGGAAGGTAAATGCAAGTATATGGATCCTAGTATATGTTTTCAGGTTTTTGAAGACAGGAGATAGCAGGTTCAGAGATAGTTCATGCTATATTTGTTGTCAAGCAATGATTGCTTGATAGGAACACTATTGGATATCTAGTTTGCATATTTTTCTCCAGTATTATGGTTCATATTCAGTAAGTTCAGGTTTTTTGAAGGAAAGTCAAATTCAGTTTTGAAGAAAAAGTTTGAAGGTCAATTTGGGAGTACAAGCTTGAAGCTTGTAATAGTTTGCAGCTCGTGACAGTTTGCAGACCCAGTCCGGATTGTACCAGTATGACATTGCAGGGGGGATTGTTGGAAACAATGCCAACTGGTCAAATTATTGGTCAAATTATTGGTCAAATTAGTCACAATGTACAGGATGTGTAGACAATCCTTTCACTCCATATACAAGAAAACACGTCATGCAATGTGGCTAAGAGAATATCCTTTCAATGAGGCCGCCTGGGTTCAAGTCCCCCGATCGATAGCAGCGTAGATCACAAAAGTTTTTTATGCTTTTACTTATTAAAAATCATGCGAACGCCCGGACAGCTCTTCGCATTATTTCGCAGCTTTATTCGCGTAGCGATCGTGGCTTTAGTGGTTGCTTTTGGTGAGTTTTTCAAGTGTAAACAATTACTATAAAAAGAAGCCATTGGGCTCATTATCTTGCATCCTTCACCTAGTGTTCAACACAAGCTTTGGAGAGCTTGGACCTCAATAGAGGTAATGTTTCATCTAGCACATGGGGCAGCCATGGTGCTAACTTGAAGCATGTTGAGGAGCAGCTATGGAGCTCTTCTTGGAGAAGAAGAGTGTGCTCACACACTTGCTCATGGAGAGGAGGTTATCTCTTGTTCATGGAAAGAGGACTTGGTCATTAGCAGCTTGATGGTGAGGATCAGCCATCTACATGGTGTATTTGAAGATTGTCTTCTACATGAAGATTTCGGGTTACTTCAAAGACATGGATGGTGGTTAAAATAAGATTTACATCTTATGTTAAGAATTCAAGTACATATTCTCTTTATGCACACAGGTACTACTTGAAGTTTATGAAGGCCATGGCGTTCATATCAGGAGGAGTCCTATTCCGCATAGGTACAAGAGAAGCAGTACGATTATGCTTTATGCATATTTGGATGAGGTGTTCGAGAAGGTATGGTCATATGAGTTTGAGGATTTTCAGCAGCAAACTTGTTAGCATTCTTTGCTACTTTTTAAGTATGTGATCTTTTCACACACGTATCTAACTTAGGGTCTTCCATAGCCTAAGGTTAGATGAGGGTTTGTTGATTATCAGTTTCCCACTGATCCTTCCACTTTCAATCACTCATATTCACTCTTCTATAACCTATAAGGTCACACATCTCATGTATATTCAGATTTTTGTCCATACATCTGAATATGTTTGTGGGGCATTTGTACATTCACTCACCCATCTATTTCTCATCACATAGAGTGGTTGAGAGTTTTGCTCCCACGTTGTACATTGAACATTGGTATATATGATAGTGTGAGTAAGTTTTGGCTTACGTAACACTTTACACATGTTGTCTAATCTTTCTCTATCTTTGTCTCATCATTTATATGATTAAATGTGGTATGTTCATGTTTTGTCAATATTGAAAGATTGCTAGATTCTATGTTGTAGATGCTGGACCTATGGAACCGTGGACCTGTGATATGAGCTATGGGCCTACCTCATTTCCAACATTTGGTATCAGAGCACTAAGGTTTTGGTTTCAAAGCTTTAGGACTTTGGCATCAATGCATTCAGGCTCATTCAGAATCCCAGGTTCTTAGACTTCCAGGTTTACAACATATGATTTAAGGGCATCTTCTAATATTTGACATTTGACATACACACTTAATCTAGATGAGTAGAGATTTGAGAATTAGACAATTCAGTCACATGTGTATTCATCAGTGTGGAGTATGAAGTTGATGATCTGTTAGTAGCCAAATATTTTTGGAAGAGTATGCAAATACTTTACAATCGTATTGTTTTAAGACCAAGACTTGATGAAGAGAAGGCTACTTTAAATTCAAGGAAGAACAATGGTTTAGAGAAGATGAAGGAATCAGATCAACATCAAATCACAGGTATCAGTTTCTACTATCAGATTATCATTTGCAAGTCATGTCTTAGAAGAGCAGTTATGAAGAGATTTGAAGGTTTCAAGGAGTGCTTTTATACGCTTTCATCATTTGAAAGTTAAAGGCTACATCAAAACAGGTATCTAGAGGTTTTTCTAGAGAGTTCTGATAGATCTCTTTCATGGCAAGAAAGCTTATCTAAGAAGACAAATTTGGAGATGGGATGAGTTTTTTTGTTTTCATCCAAATTTATGTTATAAGTTGGTTGGATATCCAGGTATAGAATGTAATCTAGGTCTCTAGAGAAGGTAACTCTAGAATGGTAAATTCATCATTCAGGTAAAAGGTTGGTGAATCTAGTCATTTCAGACATTTGAAGCAGAATTGTGATTGAGAGATATGAGGAGATGATAAAACATGATTCTATATTCACTTCCATTTGTATACCATGTTTGTTTTGTCTCTTACTCTTAGCACTAGAGGAAGAGAAAAGTTCATTTGAAGAAGTGAAGAGTGCTTGCTACTTCAAGATGAAGAGAACAAAAGGTATGGAAGAGAAGTTTTGAAGATGTTGACATCATCATCACATGGAAGAAAGATGGAGAAGAAGAAAGTCCATCATTTCCAAAAGAAAAGTAAGGCTTCCTTTTCTCATATATTTTCCATATACTTTTCCTATTTTATCCTCTACACCCAAAGAAAAGTCTATGAGAACATCTTGTGTGAAGATAGTCTAAAGAAGAAGGAGTTTCTTGTTTTGCATTACACTTGGTCATGATTTAGTAGATTTGACAAAGAATTGCATTGAGAAAAAGAAAAAGAAGTAGATATATGTTTTGACTCATATGTGTATGAGTTATGTTTTAGTTGAAGCTTTTAAGCAGACAGCTTATATGTTCCCTCAAAGAACTCATGGAGTGTCAATATAGAGCTACTTGGTATATGACAAGTTGCAGAGAAGTATATTTCTTCTTTATCTAACTCTTAAGGTAAAAGAGTTTTTTGTAGCAGATGTTAAAGACTTGGGTTGAGGTTTTATGTTTGGAAAAGGTTACCTCATATTCAGTATTTTTAGAAAACTTTAAAAAATTCAGATTTGTTGATGTACTAGTGAGTTGAAGAATCTACTTTCTATGATTGTCTAGACTTTTGGATACATGCTTGTATTCAAAAAGGTGTTCCATCAGATCCTATTACTTGATTGAGAAGTGGAGTTAGCCAAAAGAAAATCAAGCTGGTACTATCACATTTCACCCGGGTAGAATATGAAAATTTGAAGTATCAACTTGCAGCTTTTGGAGTTCTCAAGGTGAGAAGTTTGTCCACTTATGTTTCAAGTAGGAGTTACAGATTCTTGGGAAGGATTTGTTGTTGATATATTTAGGTAGTGATGTGTATGAACACTCTAGGACCGCCGGGGCACTTTTTTCCCTCTTTAGGAGGTTTTTTTCCCTTGGCTTGTATATACGCCTATTGCCCTAATGGGCTACTTATCTTTGTACATTCTCTAGTAATACATTCAGTCTTGTGTGTTGTGCTCCAAGCTTCTTCTTCTTCCTTGTGTTGTTCGCGTGCTTCCGCAGACGTCTAACTCCAACAATTGGTATCAGAGCAGGTCGTTGCTTCTTCTAGGGTGCCGTCGACACTCCTCCGTTTGCAGTCTCGGATTCGCACAAAATTTGGTGAGCATACTCAGGGTGTTTCCGAGATCAAAACAGCTTCGCTATGTGGTGCCGAAATCGCGATCTGAGCTCGTTTCGGCCTCCGAACGCACTATCGCAGTGCTTGTGCAAGCTATTTCGTCCTTTTGTGCCAAAGGTATATACCAGTTTCTGTTCGCCAGTTTAAGCGTCTCGAAGTCTGCTACAGGTCTAGCAGAACTCGTTTGGGCAATTCTGTTCAACTTTTTGAGATACAGTCAATTTTCTGCATCAAGGTATTTTAGTCACCGGCCATGGCTGAAAGCAGTGATGTATTCCGTATGTTGGCTGTTGAGGATAAGTTGGATGGTACCAACTACCCATTATGGGCTTATATGATGCGACATGTACTGGTTGCAAAAGGATTGTGGAACATTGTGCAGGGTGTTGAAAGACGTCGTGTTACACCTGTAACGACAGGTACTGCAAATACAGGTGTTGGAGCTGATGAAGATGGTGTCGAAGATGATATTCCGCAGATTCCTGTTCGTGCTGCTGTTTATGTTGCACCTATTGCAGAGCAGATTCGTTGGGATGGCAGAGATGCCCAGGCACATGCATTGATAGCTTTGTCTGTCAAACGTGCCATTATTCCTCACATTCGCTCTTGCAGAACAGCAAAGGATGCTTGGGATACACTTACCACTTTGTACCAGGCTAGGAATGAGGCTCGTGTTGCTTACCTCCGAAAACAGTTGGACAGTGAGCACATGAATGAAGGTGATTCGATGGACAGTTTTCTTACAAAGATCAAAGACCTGAAGGAACAATTGATTTCTGCTGATGAGGTTATACCAGATAGCTCACTTGTGCAGACCGTTCTGAATGGCCTTCCTGATTCATATCAGAGTTTTGCCTCTACTCTTCGATTGATGATGAAAGGCAATCCGAATGCCTTGTCATTTGAGGAATTAGTCTCTGTTCTGTTGCAGGAAGATCAGTCCAGGCAGAACAGGTCCATTATGCGTGTTGCAGATCAAGCTTTCCTGGCTAGTCAGAAGGGCAAAGGAAAATGGAGCTCTTCTACTAGTAAGCAGAAATCTGCAATTGCTGCACAATCGAAGAACCAGGATAAAGATGAGAAGAAATCAGAAAAGCAGAAATTGTTCTGCAAGTACTGTAAAGGAAATGATCATATTATAAAGAACTGTCCAAAACTGGCTTCTAAAGAGGCAAAGAAGAAAGAGGCTGGAATGGTTGTTGCAGAGGCCTCTACACCAAAAACAGAGTCTGCAAATCTTGTGCAGGAAGAAGAATGGGCGTTTACTACTGTCTGCAGTTTTGACCCATCTTCTCATGATCAGTGCATGTCTGCAGTAGACTCAGATGTTTGGTACTTTGACAATGGGGCGACCAAACATATTACCTCGCAGCGCAGTTTCTTCTCTTCACTCGAGCCTGCCCCTACAGGGAATACTGTCACATGCGCCAATAACTCCTCTTATCCTGTTATGGGAATTGGTAAGATCATTCTGACTACTGCTGATGGTAGTTCTTTCACTTTGTCAGATGCTTTATTTGTGCCAGGGATCAAAAAGAACCTGTTATCAGTTTCTGCATTAGCCAAGATTGGCTTGGTTGTGAAATTCGTTGATGACAAGTGTACAGTCCATGATCTCTCAAATGGCGATGTGATTATTGCTTCCGGCATTTTATGTCGTGGGCTGTATAAGCTCATAGACTATGAAAGATCTGTGAATGATTCGGCATGTGCAGTTCATGATTCTCAGGCTATGTCAGATGCAAAGCTTTGGCATGCACGCTTTGGTCATCTGAATTTTGCTAGTTTGTTACGCCTGCAGAAATCTGAAATGGTGTCCTCTTTGCCCAAACTTGAGGCACCTGGAAAACATGTTTGTGAAGGCTGTATTTTGGGCAAAATGCAGCGTTCTTCCTTTCCAAAAGATGGTTCAGTTCGGGCTATGCAGAAATTGCAGCTTGTACATAGTGATGTCTGTGGTCCTATGCAGACACCCTCTTTTGGAAATTACCTTTACTTCATGACTTTCATTGATGATTTTTCCAGGCATGCATGGGTATATCCACTCAAAGCAAAGTCTGAAGTGTTCATGTGCTTCAAACAGTTTTTGGTTTTGGCTGAAAATCTGTCAGCATGTAAAATGGGCACCCTCCGTTCTGATCGAGGGGGAGAATATATGTCTTCAGATTTTAATGCATTTCTGGCTGAACGTGGGATAAACCACCAGTGTACAGTGCCGTATACACCTCAACAGAATGGAGTTGCTGAACGAAAGAACAGGTCACTCATGGAGATGGCGAGGTGCATGGTCAAAAGTCAAGCTTTACCACATAGTTTCTGGCTTGAGGCTGTCATGTGTGCAGCATATGTACTGAACAGGTGTCCCACCAAAGCGTTGCAGTCTATCACTCCATATGAGGCTTGGCATGACCGCAAGCCATCTGTTGCTCATCTGCGTGTTTTTGGTTGTTTGGCATATGCATTAGTGCCTGAACAACATCGCAGAAAATTGGATGATAAGGCAGTAAAATATATTTTTGTTGGGTACAGTTCTGAAAGTAAAGGCTATCGTCTGTATCATCCACAAACTAAACGCATTCTGGTTAGCCGTGATGTTGTCTTTGTGGAAGATGCTATTCAGCCATTGCTTTCATGTACTAAGGAGACATCTGTTAGCTCCAAAGACATGTATGATACTTTGATGCCTCTTTTTACAGGTGGACAGGCTAGCACTGGTCCTAATGAGGCAACTTCTCAGGCTTTGCAGGTTTCATATGATGATGCAGATCATTCCATTTCTGATGCAGATTTACATGATGCACTTGTTGATGAGAGAGCTGATATTGAACAGGCAAAAACTATGCCAAAATGGCTGGTGCAGACTTTGCGTGACAGCAAATTAGATGCACCTTTGTCATATCGTACTCGTTCATGCTCTCATAGTACCTCCTTTGCATCAGATTGCTATGCTATGGCTGCATCTAGTCTCTGTGATGAGAATGAGCCTGTTTCTTTTGATGAAGCACAAAATTCAGAAAATTGGATGGCTGCTATGCAATCTGAATATGATGCTATAATGAAGAATGGTACATGGTCTTTATGTGACTTGCCTCCTGGCAAGAAAGCCATTGGCACTAAGTGGGAATACAAGCTGAAGCGTAAACCTGATGGTACAGTTGACAGGTATAAGGCTAGGCTTGTTGCAAAGGGTTATGCGCAGGAAAGAGGCATTGATTTTGATGAGACCTTTGCACCTACATGCCGTATGACTACTGTTTGGAGCATTTGTGCACTTGCAGCCCATCATGGTTGGAATGTACATCAGTTGGACATTAAAACAGCATTTCTGAATGGTGACTTGCATGAAGAAGTGTATGTTTTTCAGCCCCGTGGCTTTGTGCAGAAAGGGCATGAAAACCAGGTGTGCAGGTTAAAGAAGGTGTTATATGGTTTAAAGCAAGCACCACGTGCTTGGTATGAGAAAATACATGCCTATCTGATTGCACATGGTTTTGAGAACAGTCCAACTGAAAGCACCTTATATGTTAAGCGTGCTAATGATGTGCTTTTGATCATTGTTGTCTATGTAGACGACATGCTGCTCACTGGTCCTCTTGAGAAGCATATTGCTGATTTCAAGGCTGATTTGCATGCCTCATTTGAGATGTCTGATTTGGGGCATTTGCATCACTATTTGGGCATTCAGTTTATGCAAGTTGATGGTGGAATGGCTTTGTGTCAAACGAAATATATTGACACATTATTGCAGCGTTTTGGCCTTGAAGACTGTAAGCCTATTGCCACTCCTATGGAGACGGGTTTACGATTGAGTCTTCATGATGCTGGAGATGCATTTGATGGTGTTCTCTATCAGCAGGTTGTTGGATGCTTGATTTACTTATGCATTACTCGGCCAGATATTCAGTTTGCTGTCTCACAGATGAGCAGGTTTATGCATTGCCCAGGAGTCACGCATTGGAAAGCGGTTAAGCGCATCTTTCGCTACTTGAGTGGTACTCGGCTACTTGGGTTGTTTTATCCCAAGGGGGGATCACTACCGCCAGATTTGCATTCTTTTTCTGACTCAGATTGGGCTGGTTGCTATGACACTCGTGTGTCCACCATTGGTTTTTGCTTCATGCTTGGTAGCTCATGTATATCTTGGTTGAGCAAGAAGCAGCCTATTGTGGCCACTTCCAGTTGTGAGGCTGAGTATAGGGCAGCTTTCACAGCGACTGTTGAGTGTGTGTGGCTCAGACGCCTTATTGCTGATTTGGGTGTTGGCCAGTCTTCTGCCACCACCATCTTCACTGACAGTCAGAGCGCATTGGCAGTTGCGAGGAACCCTGTGTTCCATGCTCGCACTAAGCACATTGAGGTGCATTATCACTATGTCAGGGAGAGGTTCTCTGCTGGGGAGATCAGCTTGGCATATGTGCCCACGCAGGAGAACATTGCAGACCTTTTCACGAAGGCTCTGCCTAGGGAGAAGTTTGAAGCTTTCCGCAAAGCTTTGGGCTTACTTCCTTTTGTGGAGTGATTTCCACATAGCTCGGCACTTCCTTATACATGAGTGCCAGCTCCTTGTTCACCGCATCACTCCCAGGGGGGATTTGTTGATTGATTTAGGTAGTGATGTGTATGAACACTCTAGGACCGCCGGGGCACTTTTTTCCCTCTTTAGGAGGTTTTTTTCCCTTGGCTTGTATATACGCCTATTGCCCTAATGGGCTACTTATCTTTGTACATTCTCTAGTAATACATTCAGTCTTGTGTGTTGTGCTCCAAGCTTCTTCTTCTTCCTTGTGCTGTTCGCGTGCTTCCGCAGACGTCTAACTCCAACATTTGTTTGAAAAAAAGTTTTACAACTTTGTAAGAAGCATGGACACTTGGAGACATTCAGATATCAAATCACAAATTCAGTCATGATCTTGAAGATCTTGAGTATTTATGAGTCAGTTGTTTATCCTTTGTTTTGTGAAGTTCTTAGTATTGGAAGAAGTAAGTCAAAGATTCAGGTTCTATCAGATTTGTGTTGCAGAGGAATAGAAGAAGATACTTGTTATGTTACAGAAGGTTATTTAATCCTATAAAGCTTTCAACAAGGTTTTGTTATGTTAGGTTCAGCTAACCTTATTCTACAATTTGGAAAGCTGAGGAATGACATGGAAAGCTATTGGCATGTGCACAATGCTAATAAAAAGGGTTTTCAGAGATTTTGTTTCAAATACAGGTATTGATCACTGAAGATCAGATTTGTGAAGGAAGACGTTCGCGATTTCATAAAGTTTGATATATTTGAAGAATACTGAATACTAGTGTTAAATCATCCAGGGGGGTGATGAAACATGAACACTTATTTTCAGCCATATGTGAAAGAATACAGAGTCATACCTATAGGTATTCCTATATCAGGTATTCCTATATTTCCTTTGTCAGGTTCTCTTTATGTTCCATCTTTGAAAGAAGAAGGAAGAAGGAGAATGTCTGGAGAAAGTTCCTGTTAGGTGTTCGTGTTCAGGAGAAGGTTCCAGAGTTCTATTGAAGAGAAGCTTGATGTTTCAGAAAGGTATGTTTTAGAAGTGAGCACATATATGTTTATACCAGGCTCTGAAGGAAAGAGGTATGAAGGATTTAAAGGATGAAGACATGATGACATCATAGATTTTTTGATGAGACTCATATTTAGGTTGAGTTCAATTGAGTTGAGTTGACTTGACTTGAGTACAGTCAGAGATGAATCAGCAGTGTTCATAATACACTAAGTTGTGAGTTGTCAATCACAGGTTCCAAGATTCAGTTCTTGATTTTTTTTAGTGTATTTACATGACACAGCAGAAGTACATTGAGAAACCTTTTCGAAAGGTAAATGCAAGTATATGGATCCTAGTATATGTTTTCAGGTTTTTGAAGACAGGAGATAGCAGGTTCAGAGACAGTTCATGCTATATTTGTTGTCAAGCAATGATTGCTTGATAGGAACACTATTGGATATCTAGTTTGCATATTTTTCTCAAGTATTATGGTTCATATTCAGTAAGTTCAGGTTTTTTGAAGGAAAGTCAAATTCAGTTTTGAAGAAAAGGTTTGAAGGTCAATTTGGGAGTACAAGCCTGAAGCTTGTAATAGTTTGCAGCTTGTGACAGTTTGCAGATCCAGTCCAGATTGTACGAATATAGGGGGGATTGTTGGAAACAATGCCAATTGGTCAAAGTATTGGTCAAATTAGTCACAATGTATAGGATGTGTAGACATTCCTTTCACTCCATATACAAGAAAACACACCAAGCAACATGGCTAAGAGAATATCCTTTCAATGAGGCCACCTGGGTTCAAGTCCCTCGATCGGTAGCGACGCAGATCACAAAAGTTTTTTATGCTTTTACTTATTAAAAATCATGCGAACGCCTGGATAGCTCTTCACATTATTTGGCAGCTTTATTCGCATAGCGATCGTGGCTTTATTCGTTCCTTTTGGTGAGATTTTCAAGTGTAAACAATTACTATAAAAGAAGCCATTGGGCTCATTATCTTGCATCCTTCACCTAGTGTTAAACACAAGCTTTGGAGAGCTTGGACCTCAATAGAGGTAATGTTTCATCTAGCACATGGGGCAGCCATGGTGCTAACTTGAAGCATGTTGAGGAGCCGCTATGGACTTCTTCTTGGAGAAGAAGAGTGTGCTCACACACTTGCTCATGGAGAGGAGGTTATCTCTTGTTCATGGAAAGAGGACTTGGTCATTAGCAGCTTGATGGTGAGGATCGGCCATCTACATGGTGTATTTGAAGATTGTGTTCTACATGAAGATTTCGAGTTACTTCAAAGACATTGGATGGTGGTTAACATAATATTTACATCTTATGTTAAGAATTCAAGTACATATTCTCTTTATGCACACAGGTACTACTTGAAGTTATGAAGGCCCTAGCGTTCATATCAGGAGGAGTCCTATTTGGCATAGGCACAAGAGAATCAGTACGGTTATGCTTTATGCATATTTGGATGAGGTGTTCAAGAAGGTATGGTCATATGAGTTTGAGGATTTCCGGCAGAAAACTTGTTAGCATTCTTTGCTACTTTTTAGTATGTGATCTTTTCACACACGTATCTAACTTAGGGTCTTCCATAGCCTACGGTTAGATGAGGGTTTGTTGATTATCACTTTCACACTGGTCCTTCCTCTTTTAGTCACTCATATTCACTCTTCTATAACCTTTAAGGTCACACATCTCATGTATATTCAGATTTTTGTCCATACATATGAATATGTTTGTTACATTTGTACATTCACTCATCCATCTATTTCTCATCACATAGAGTGGTTGAGAGTTTTGCTCCCATGTTGTACATTGAACATTGGTATATATGATAGTGTGAGTAAGTCTTGGCTTACCTAACACTTTAAACATGTTTTCTAATCTTTCTCTATCTTTGTCTCATCATTTGTATGATTAAATGTGGTATGTTCATGTTTTGTCAATATTGAAAGATTGCTAGATTCTATGTTGTAGATGTTGGACCTATGGAACCATGGACCTGTGATATGAGCTATGGTCCTATATCATTTCCAACAACCTATACCTATACCTATACCTATACCTATACCTATACCTATACCTATACCTATACCTATACCTATACCTATACCTATACCTATACTTGTACCTATACCTATACCTATACCTATACCTAAACCTATACCTAAACCTAAACCTATACCTATACCTATACCTATACATATACCTATACCTATAGCTACAGCTATACCTATACCTATACCTATACCTATACCTATACCTATACCTATACCTATACCTATAGCTATAGCTATAGCTACAGCTATACCTATACCTATACCTATAGCTAGAGCTATACCTATACCTATACCTATACCTATACCTGTACTTATACCTATACCTATACCTATACCTATACCTATACCTATACCTATACCTATACCTATACCTATACCTATACCTATACCTATACCTATACCTATACCTATACCCATACCTATACCCATACCTATACCCATACCCATACCCGTACCCATACCCATACCCATACCCATACCCATACCTATACCTATACCTATACCTATACCTATACATATACCTATACCTATACCTATACCTATACCTATACCTATACCTATACCTATACCTATACCTATACCTATACCTATACCTATACATATGCCTAAACCTATCCCTATCCCTATGCCTGTACCTATACCTATCCCTATACCTATACCTATAATTATACCTATACCTATACCTATACCTATACCTATACCTATACCTATATGTTAGACTCAAGAAATGACAAGTAGGAGATGGTTGAACCACACCCTAAGAGGGAGGATTGGGAAGTAATCCTCAGCCATGGTTTTTGGAGCAAGTGGTTAGCCCATCATACTCCTGGCTGGTATGTCATGAGTTCAAATCCCACAATTGGTATCAGAGCTAAGGAAGTAGACTTGGGCAAGGCGGATGGAAGGCGCACGTGTCGATTTCAAAGGTAAGCTTAACAAAGATTTGAGTGTATCTCCCAATCTGTAGCTCGTATTTGGACATGTAATATACCGTTGGAAAGCTCTCGGAATGAGCATTCAAATGAAGATACTAGATTGGGGATCCAAGATACCTAGCATGGGTGTGAACCAGGTTCAAGAGACCGGGGTTGAGAGCAAGGCAATTCCGTAGGCTAGTTGCCAAGAAGCAGAAAGGCAAGGTTCAAGATCCCAAGGTTGAGAGCAAGGCAAGTCCGTAGGCAAGTGGCGAAGAAGCGGAAAGGCAAGGCTCAAGACACCAAGGTTGTAGCTCGTATTTCGACATGTAATATACCGTTGGAAAGCTCTCGGAATGAGCATTCAAATGAAGATACTAGATTGGGGATCCAAGATACCTAGCATGGATGTGAACCAGGTTCAAGAGACCGGGTTGAGAGCAAGGCAATTCCGTAGGCTAGTTGCCAAGAAGCAGAAAGGCAAGGTTCAAGATACCAAGGTTGAGAGCAAGGCAAGTCCGTAGGCAAGTGGCGAAGAAGCAGAAAGGCAAGGCTCAAGACACCAAGGTTGAGAGCAAGGCAAGTCTGTAGGCAAAGTGGCCAAGAAGCGGAAAGGCAAGGCTCAAGAGACCAATGTTGAGGACAAGATGGTTCAAGAGACTATGCAAGGGTGAGGACATCAATCCAAGGGGAGAGCAAGGATTGATCATTGAGGAAAATGATCTCTAGAAGGGGAAGAGAGTGTTAAACTCAAGAAATGACAAGTAGGAGATGGTTGAACCACACCCTAAGAGGGAGGATTAGCTCAACCATGGATTTTGGGGCAAGTGGTTAGCCCATCATATTCCTAGTTGGTAGGTCATGAGTTCAAATCCCACACTATACCTATACCTATACCTATACCTATACCTATACCTATACCTATACCTATACCTATACCTATACCTATACCTATACCTATACCTATACCTATACCTATACCTATACCTATACCTATACCTATACCTATACCTATACCTATACCTACACATATACTTATACCTACACCTATACCTATACCTATATCTATACCTACACATATACCTATACCTATACCTATACCTATACCTATACCTATACCTATACCTATACCTATACCTATACCTATACTTATACCTATACTTATACCTATACCTATACCTATACCTATACATATACCTATACCTATAGCTACAGCTATACCTATACCTATACCTATACCTATACCTATACCTATAGCTATAGCTACAGCTATACCTATACCTATACCTATAGCTAGAGCTATACCTATACCTATACCTATACCTATACCTGTACTTATACCTATACCTATACCTATACCTATACCTATACCTATACCTATACCTATACCTATACCTATACCTATACCTATACCTATACCTATACCTATACCTATACCTATACCCATACCTATACCCATACCTATACCCATACCCATACCCATACCCATACCCATACCCATACCCATACCTATACCTATACCTATACCTATACCTATACCTATACCTATACCTATACCTATACCTATACCTATACCTATACCTATACCTATACCTATACCTATACCTATACCTATACCTATACGTATACCTATACCTATACCTATTCCTATACCTATACCTATACCTATACCTATACGTATATCTATACCTATACCTATACCTATACCTATACCTATACCTATACCTATACCTATACCTATACCTATTGCTATACCTTTACCTATACCTATACATATACCTATACCTATACCTTTACCCATACCTATACCTAAACCTATACCTATACATGTACCTATATGTGTACCTATACATGTACATATACATGTACCTATACGTGTACCTATACCTATACATGTACATATAGTACCTATACGTGTACCTATACATTTACGTGGACCTATACTTATACCTATACCTATACCTATACCTATACCTATACTTGTACCTATACATGTACCTATACCTTTACCTATACATGTACCTATACCTGTGCCTATACGTGTACCTATGCCTGTACCTATACCTATACCTATACTTGTAAAACCCAACAAATTTGCTTCGCAGTAGGCATAGCAGGAACCACAGTACAAGCAAGAACCTAAAGAATATCACCATTGTCAATGCCATCTGCATCACCTTCAGCAACTGTGTTTGTAGGTGAAATAGGATGTTTTTCAACACCCTACATAATATTCCACAATCCTTTTGCAACCAATACATGATGCATCATATAATCCCATAATGGATAATTGGTATCATCCAACTTATCCTCAACAACCAACATACGGAATACATCGCTACTTTGAGCCATGGCCATTGACTAAAATACCTTGATGCAAAAAAATGGTTGTATCTCAAAAAGTTAAACAGAAGTACCCTATTGTGATCTACTAAACCTATAGTAGACTTTGATGCACTTATACTAGTGAACCTATATCTTTATATATCTTTGGCACAAAAAGACAAAATTACCTACACAGGCACTATGATAGTGTGTTCAGAGGACAAAACGAGCTCATATCACGATTTTTCCCTAATAGCCCTATGTATGCTCACCAAATTTTGCACGATTTTGAGACTTTGATCAGAGGGGTGTCAATGATGCCATATATGAAATGGCGACCTGCTCTAATACCCATTATTGGGGTGTCAATGATGCCATATATGAAATGGCGGCCTGCTCTAATACACACACACACACACACACACACACACACACACACATATATATATATATATATATATATATATATATATATATATATATATATATATATATATATATATATATATATATATATATATATATATATATATATATATATATATATATATATATATATATATATATATATATATATATATATATATATATATATATATATATATATATATATATGTGTGTGTGTGTGTGTGTGTGTGTGTGTGTGTGTGTGTGTGTGTGTGTGTGTGGGTTTGATTGGTGACGTGACAAGAACCCCCATTTTTTTACTTACCTAACTTGAGCCTGACGTGGTGTAATAAAGTAAGTCTATGATCCAAGGGTCTGGCCGGTTCAGACAGATCTGAAATCGGATACCGTTTGGTCATCCGTGTGTATAACCAAAGATCTCGAGTTTAGACTTACTAGGAGGTCTTGTGCTCTTGTGAACAAGTGATCCACTTAGCTTAGTGGTTAAGTCTCAAGGATGTGAAGGACGAGGTCTTGGGTTCAATCCCCATGAGGTACATGGGAAGAGTATTTTGCCCAAAGAGCTCTAGAACCTTCTAGAAGCATCCACTGGACACTTGGCGCACATGTAGTTACATGGTTGACACTTGAATGATTAGTATCCACCTGCCCAAGAAGGCAGTCCCCTGGAGAGAGCTATATATAGAGGCATTTGGTTGGGAGGAGGGTCATCTCTCTAGTATGTGGTGGTCGTAATCCTTGTTCTCTTGCATTGGTATCAGAGCCATCTCGATAGCTCTCACCTTCATCAATTTGCTCTTTTCATCTTGCGTGTGCATAAGATCTTCTAGGACGAAGAAGGTTGCTCGCGGCCGCCTTGAGAAGAGTGCAGAATTGGTCGTGTGCTGCCTTAGCTTAGGAAAAGCATAGCAAAAGGCTAAGGACATCTCTGCTGTGGGCGACAGGATTCGAACCCTCGTCACCCCGTTCAGAGGACGCTGCTCTATCCATACGGCCTAGCAGGCGTTCGCGAATTTCTTCGAGAGTAGCTGATTTTATTCATGACCGGCGCTGTTGAAGACTACAATAAGGAGCTTAAAAGGAGAAATAAGTACTGAGTGCTGCCGACGGGATTCGAACTCCCGCCCCTCCGTTTTCAGCGTGTTGCTCTAACCACAAGAGCACATCGACCGCGTGGCATTATATACGCAGCAGAGCAAATTGATCAAAGCCGGCGCTGAAGTAGATCTAAATTTATAGATCTAAAAGGTGATATTCTCTGGTGAAGCAGAGGGGATTCAAACCCCCTCCCCCCCAACTAGAGGGCAATCGCCTATCCATCACGTCGACGGGCATTCACGCTACAACCATCTCATTCATCTTCTGTTGTACCCGAGCGCTGCAGAAGATCTCAGAAAGGAACAAAATCAAAAAAATAGCTTTCTTTGCCCGCTGCGTCTGCCAGGGATCGAACTCAGACGGGTTCTTTGGGAGAAGGCTCACGTAGCCACGCGCCCAGCCTGATTTGCTTGTTCTCTAATACAGAACAAACTCTACTGAAGCAGTAAACAGAGCTGAAGTGCAAGCCCAACTCTCATCTTTTCAAGGAGCCAAGTCCTCTCATCCATCCAAGAAGAATCAAAGATTGAGCAAAGCATTTGAAGCTGTGGAGTGAAGATCCGGAGGCCCAAGTTAGTCGACCACGACGGACCAAGTCATCCAAGATTATTTCTTGATGAGGAAGCTTCAAGAATGGTGAATAGCTCCTCGCAAGGATCAAGAGGATGAATCACTCTTCCAAAGGATCAAGGGATGGACGAAGCTTTGATCAAAGCTAAGTATTTTCCAGTTTTTGCTTGGCCTTAATGCTTGATTTATCTTGTTTTCATTATTCTACACTTAATCATAGATGCACATTGAAATAGCCAAGATTTCAATTGATTAAGTCTAGATTAGAATAATGAATTAATCCATTTCTTATTTCAAGCATTAGTTTGCATTAAGGAAAGACTTGATTTCAAAAAGATCCTTGTGCATCAAAGAATGTATTTTGGTAGTTTAAATACATATTTCCTTTCCATTGAGTAAGTTTTCTATTGCACTTCAAGGGTATGTTTTTATATCATAGTGCATTAGGACAAAGGAAAGGATATACATGCATCAGGATTGCATGATATACATTCTTAGTACAAGGAAAAAATCGTGCATCAAGCTCATGCATGATTGTTGTATTATTTTTTTTGGGCATGCAAAGAACATGCATGCATACGCATGTGAGCATATGCTTTTGCATGTAGATACATGCATTTGCATGATAGAATGGAATGCTGATTGCAAGTAGATATGAGAATGTACTCTCTTAGTATTTAGCTTACTTTATAAAGCTCGCAGTTTGACATTAGGGAAGACCAAGGACTAGTTAGTTGCAAAGACATACTAGTTCTACTTTGCAACTCAAGTAATTAGTCGATTTCTTCCCAAGTCGATATTCTACTATCAAAGATAAATACTTAATGACAATTAAGTATGTTAGATGTCTTGCTAGGTATAAGTAAGCACTAAGAGAAAAGTAATAAATTTTCTTGATGACCAAGAAAATTTAATTACTTGCAAACTCTTTTGTGATGTATGATGACTCTAAGTCCTGGATGTACTTAGAAAGTCATGCGGATAAAGCTTTAGTTGATTAGTTATATATTTTATGTAACTTCTCAAGCATCCCAAGGTTGGATGAGAACATCAACTATATTTCCAAAGTTCCATGAGCACTCTTCTATTTAGAAGATTTCGAAAGTTTTAAAGAAGTTTCTTGTGGTTTCAAGATTTGTATCTCATGATGAAACCTCGGTAAGTAACTTTTTGGAATAGAGATATGAAATAGTCAAGCCTTCTACTTCATGTGAGATCATTCTCCTACCATGTTTAAGATGAATTTATTTTTGGGAAGGTAGATGTTCCAAGTAGAGGATCTTAATTGATTCATGAACTCTTCCCAAAATACACATAAATTCATATTATATGATAGGTCCAAGGAATGATGAAGGCAAAACCTCTTTAGGATATAAAAGTTTTGCCAAGATATAAAGGTACCAAGCTTTTATAAATTTTCATCCCAAGGGGTGATGGAAATCAAAGGTTAAACCTCAACATCAATTGATCCTTGATATCCATAAAAGGATGTTAGGTTCTATAATTGCATCTCTGGTAAATGATGCAACTAGCTAAGCAATCTTTAGGAAATAATATAAGTTCCTAAAGACTTGAAGCAAGTGTGAACTTTTTATTTAGGAGTAGAAAGTTCCAAGAAATGGATCTTGAATCCATGAACTTCTCCTAAACAAGTTATAAAGTTCAAAGTTGTGTTCACAGTAACATTACTATTGGATCAATCATCAATAGATGCTTGGACTTTAAACATAATTTTGATTGGTGAAATATGTTTAAAGGACTCTAGTAACATCTGAAGATTGACCAATAATAATGAGTTTTGTATCAAACTCAAGAATAGAAGTCGATATCACATAAATGAAAGTCAACTTAAACTTTCAAACTGGCAAATGTGATATTTCGTCTCTAGTTTGATACTCAGGAAATAAATACAATTGAATCAGTAAATTTTTGGATATCATTTGAAAGAATTTCTTTTAAATGTTCTTTTTGCAAAAGATTCCAAAATGAATCATTTGCTCAAGTTATTTGATTCCCTAGAAGGAATCTCAAGTCTTTGAAGAAATGGCATTCTTTCAAGTATTGAGAATGAAATTCTTCATACTCTTTAATCAATAAGTAGTTCCCTAGACATCCCAAACCACTAGAAGTGGTATTTCAAGTCCTATTTGTGATATAACCTAAAGGTATATCAAAGATTCTTAGCTTTGGAATCTGAGAGGCATAAGTGTATGCTTGGACTTGAGAAAGATCTCTAAAAATCCTGCAGGTAAGCAAAGCAGCTTAAAGATAGTTTAAGAGATCTTAAAGATAAAGACTAAGTCTTTATTTTTATCGCAAGATCAACCAGACTTGATCAATCTTGGCCATGATTGTCCAAGTAATGTGCGATTAGAACTACTTTGTAGATTGCCCAAGTATTGGCAATAAAATTCCTTTTGGGAATTATTCACTCAGGTTCCATTTATTCGATGGAAAACTGTGAAAAAGAGTAAGTCTGAACAGAGTAAAGAAATTCCAAGAATGTAGTCTGCAACCGTGAAAATGGTAATTAAGTCTGTGGAAGGTAAAACATAAGTGTTTACCTATCCTTAAAGGGATTTTGGTACAAATCCAGAAAGCACGAGCGGATGCTTAAGACTTAAGCAGTAAAGAGATTCCTAAATAAAGTCCCCGGGGTAGGTACCTAAAGCAACAGTAAAGAAAGGAATCTAAAGACAAGAAGTCAAAAGCTCTTGTCGCTACAAAATTGGTCAAGGGTAAACCAATTGAACTTGAATTCAAGAAAATTCAAGTACTTGGAATTCTGATTGGTTTTCATTTGAAAGCCCCAGTAAAGAAGAATTGATATTCTGTCAAGAGGTTTTCAAGTTTCCAAGGCAAAGCACATGATTCTGAGGTGATCATGCGAAGGAATCAAAACCTAGGAAAATCTAGTTAGAGGTAATGCCTGAAACTTCCAATTCTTGTAAAGGAATTGAAGAAATAAGGTACTCTATCAAGAGATGTTTAGACTTTAGGATAAGAATCACCCACACATTAATGTGAATATAAAATAGGGTGGTATGGGACACCAGATTTTATACTCAGATTGATGTAGGAAAGATGGAATGGGACATCGGACCGTGGGATGATGATTATCTTTTAGTCCTAGTTTGGATTTTGAAGTTAGGTTTCATCCTCAAGGGAATTAAGACTTCAAGAAAAGTTTAATTCGTAAAGGATGAAAGTAGTATCTTACGATACTTCTAGGTAACTTCAAGATCAAGGAAACTGAAGATATGAAGTAAGTAACTTCCAAGATCTTCTAAGAACACTTCAAGCTTACGTGTTATTGATCAGAAATATTTGATAAATTTCTGAAAGAAGTTGGACTTTGATTTTGAGTTGATCTTTTCAACTAAAGATTTAATTGACTAAGTCAAGCATCAAGTTCCTAGTGTAACTTGATAAAATTCACTCTTTTAGACTCAAAGAAATGCACAAGAATTGCATTCACGGAGTCAAAAAGATTGAATGTGACCTGAACTTAGTCTCAAGTGAAGCATTATTTGAATACAAAACTCATCAGCATAACCTCAGTGGGTCGACACACTGATGTTGGTTACCACACTAGTATCTTGTGGTTGGATGTTTTTTGATTTTCTTTTGAATCTTTTTGAGAATCCAGCTTATTTCTCTTAAAGATAAAAGACAATGCTTCAATACCTTGTTGAAATTGATCTTTGAAAAGTTGAAGTCCTGAGTCATCTAGTCTTTGACTCATAACAAATTTATGTATGTGCGAAGTTTGAATTGGTTGTACAAAGTCTTAGTTATCTCTTTCCGCTTTCCAAATCTTTTGGAATTGACTCAGATATGGTATCTGATTCCTTTTGCAAAAGACCAGGGATAGCCGGTTAGAATTAGATAACTAACTTGAACATCCTAGATAGATGTTATGTACAAGAACCTTTTCAATCTTCAAAAGATGATAAGTCTAAGTAGACTTATTCATTTGATTTTGCTTCAAGTTATAGCATAAATAATTTCCTAGAGTCCAGTATACTCTAGAATAAAGAAGTTAGGAATTGCTCATTGGATTGACAATTCCCAAGAACTTTCAGTTAAAAGTCTTTGAGAAAAGTGTCCTAAGTTGGACAATTTTCATTTTGAATTTGAATTGGTGAAGTTAGTATGGTTGATTCCACCGAAATGGTAAACTTTCTCCTACAGTTTACATAGGATTTTTTCAAACTCATTGGGACAAAGTAGTCCTCTAGTCGGGTGAAAAAATCAAGTAACTGTTAGATAAAAGTAAACCATTGTACAGACATCTAAAGTTAGATGTATGGGACAACCAAACTTCAAGTTTTCCAAAACAAATTCAAGTGAATCAAGAATTCTCAAAGTCTTGCGAGGGATAAGAATCCCACCTTCATTACTAAGCCCATGCACCAGTTATGCCTAGAAATGGACTAGTAATTTGAATCCACCTAGTTCACATGTTTGTGCCTAGATCGCACATCCAGAAACTGTGAATTAGCCAGGGATGTCATTAGATCCACCCTTATTATTCTTCACTAGTTTGTACTTTGTCCCGTTCATCAAAGTGCAAACCCAGATAGTCTTTTGAATCATTTGGGCAGGGATGCCACCACAGAGATGAGACATGTTCTTCCAGTTCTAGAACATGACCATGTTCTTCCAGTTTTAGAACATGAGGCTCGGGGGTTGCCTACAGTATGTATATAGCTCTATTTTCGAGGACGAAAATCTTTTCCAAGGGGAGAAGAATGTAATAAAGTAAGTCTATGATCCAAGGGTCTGGCCGGTTCAGACAGATCTGAAATCGGATACCGTTTGGTCATCCGTGTGTATAACCAAAGATCTTGAGTGTAGACTTACTAGGAGGTCTTGTGCTCTTGTGAACAAGTGATCCACTTAGCTTAGTGGTTAAGTCTCAAGGATGTGAAGGACGAGGTCTTGGGTTCAATCCCCATGAGGTACATGGGAAGAGTATTTTGCCCAAAGAGCTCTAGAACCTTCTAGAAGCATCCACTGGACACTTGGCGCACATGTAGTTACATGGCTGACACTTGGATGATTAGTATCCACCTGCCCAAGAAGGCAGTCCCCTGGAGAGAGCTATATATAGAGGCATTTGGTTGGGAGGAGGGTCATCTCTCTAGTATGTGGTGGTCGTAATCCTTGTTCTCTTGCACGTGGGTCTCAGTAATACATTTCTAAAGCAATTTTTTTTTTCCAACTCTTAACCCTCTTACAATTTTTTGGCTCATTTCTCGACTCGTTTCTCTAATTAGCTCGCGAATTCTTCCCCGCATAGCTCATATGCAAAAATCTATTTGTTCATGAGCAAGGAGACTTAAGAACCAAGGTACAATGGCTCACACACGGTAGTCTATATAGTAGATCATGACTCAAACCTAGCTTAAAGTCCTTCATGTGTTTTTGTAAAGTGTACCATGGATAGTATACTAGTACTTCTAGTACTTTTGGACTGGTTTGCTATGGTATATACTGATACTATAGCAGTAATATAGTATAAAGACTCCATGTCTAGAGAGAACTTCAACTTTTTCCTCATCCTTACCTAGATTCAATGCATCTAATTTTGGCTACAACTTGTTCACACCTAGGCTTTACGATAATTCCTCAAACAATCCATGAATATATGCAAAACTACTCATTGTGATGTGTTATTCTAGCATGATGACATCATCATCTTTGCTCTACTATCTTTGAAGTGTGAAGGTTTGACCTGGGTTTAAAGAAGAAAATTTGGTTGTTCGTTTGCCTCCATCTTTTGTATTTATCCACTATTCATTCAATCTCTGTTATGTCTCGATGATATTATATTGTTTTTGTATGTCTATAACATCTTCCATATGCTAATTACTATTGGTCTATCATGACTACTACTAGTCTATATCTGCTCGTATATAATCAGCTGCACCTTTATTTTGTTAGAGGGAACTTTGGTACAACTTTTACCTCTAATTCTGGAAAACTATCTGTAGCAATTTCTAGCTTGTTTTGAGCAATTATTCTCTACATTAAATGGTAGAGTGTTGTACTATGTACCATGACATTTAAATTATAATGAATTATGATGATGGCATTTTTGCTATAGTAGGGTGTTATACTCCCATACATGTTTAATGAATTATGATGAAATTTAAATTATGGAATCGCATGTGAAGGGCTTTGGTGTGCAGAACAAGAGGAGGAAGAGGAGATGGAGCAAGAGAGAGAAGAGAGGCAAGACGCGCACAGATACATGGGAGCCTCGAAACCCACATAATGATCTCTCTTGAGGCAATACTCTATATATGATGTATATATATGAATATGGGGGTAAGGTCACACGACCTTTATATCCGCAACAATCTCCCACTTAAGGGTCAATGTGACCATAAGTGGTAACATATACAAAGAAGGATGTAGGACTATACAATAATATACAGGAAGAGTCCGGATCTCTACCCATACAGATCAGCCTACACCAATTGCCGCGAACAAGGTGTATCCATACACCTCAAACTGCTCTAGACTCATATCAATAAGAGTTGAGCTCACATCTGAATCATACAAGAACTGATGAAGTTCCTGCAAAGCTCCAACTCGCTCTATGCCTATGTCAATCATCAAACGACTGACAACTCCAAGTGCAAATGCTCCAATAACAACAGCAATATCTGGTCTCGAGCATAACAACTCGTACATCAGACTCCCAAATGCTGAAACATGTGCTATCGTGGCTAACCTAAGCATGTCAGCCATGCTACATCCAAGGCATCCAAAGCACCATAACCAAGACCAACATGTCTTGACATATCTGTGTCAAAATCTGGAATGAGCGAATCCAAGAATGACTGCATAACTGCTGACTCATCAGCATCTAAATCAGCCATGCTCGCAACCAAGGATGTATCTAGATGTGCATCCTGAGAGCTAATATGCTCTACCATACACTGTGTACCATGAGATCAATCTTGCTCTACCACACCAAGGGTATAATCATGCTCCACATGAGCTAACTGCACAACAGCAACACCAAGGTCAAATTGATGATCACACTCTAACTGAGTATCATCATAATGCTCTACATGAGCATCCACATCATGCTCTTAAGCATCCAAATGATCATCCAATGTATGCTCGATATGAGCATCTATATGATCAACAAAATCATGCTCTACATAAGCGTCTCGAGCATCCAAATGCTTTACATGTGCATCCTTCTGAGCATCTGAATCCTGCCATACATGTGCATCATGAATGTCAACAGACCTATCTAAAGGTAGGCAAAATGAGATACATGACGAGTCTCACACCACAGCACACATCCACGACTCTCACCTGAGAATCGACAAAACCACTCACGATGTGGAGTAACATGAAAAATAGCTAATGCATTAAGCAATCAAGCCATATGTGTGCTATCCAATGAACAAAAGGAATCCTGAGATGAACCATAGAAGAAAGTGATATCACCATCACTCACATAATCAAATGCCATAGATCTCCTGAAGTCACTACCTGACTGCATCACGTGCATATCTCTGATGTCGTCATCGCATCCGCCTGAAGCAACATTGTCGAATATGGCCCTCATGACCACAATGCCAACATCGAAGTCGTCGATGTGATCTACATCTCACATGAGTTGATGGACTCGCATACATATCATGTAGTCTTTGCCATAATGCACTACTCGTCTCCTCAAACATAACAGACTCATATATAGAATCCACAAGCCGTAATCGAATAGTGGAGCTGGCCAATGCATCCATATCCATCCATACATGGTCGGGCATGTCACGAGGCCTCTGTGCATGTCTATGCACATACATGTGTAACCCTGCATGAACCAATGTATGCCACATCTGAGCTTTCCATCTCGGAAAGTCAGTGCCATCAAATCGAGAAGACACCATGCTAGTAGTCCAAGAGACTAGCAATGTAACAAAAGACTAGAAATAATACTCTATCCTCAATAAGATCACACATGCATATCCATATGCATAACTTATATCACAATTGTATCGCTGGAGAAGAAACCATGTGAACCACCTATCACATAATCATGCATCTAGCATGCACATAAAACCATGAGCATAAGCCTCCTCACCAAGTCTCCAGAGTGACCAAGTAGATGTGAAAGAATCCTCAGAAAAATTTGAAAGAGTATCCCTTGTAAACTGAGCAATCAAACAAGATAACCAATAACCAAAGAACAATGAGTAACATGTCATCACCTATCAATGATCCAACCAAAGATAATTGCAACTACATATGCCAAAAACTGATGGCAATACACGCCAATATAATGGCGATACACCTCCCACTCAAGAATGAATCCTACAATATGGTCCAACCTGTCACAAATAACATGTGACCAAGTCCAAATGAATGGAGATAAGCAATGATCCAAAGCTATCGCATAAGCTTCAAGATCCACTAGAGCTCTTTTCTAGCATAAAAACTGACGAAATTTCAGTAGCATCTCCTCTGTAAAATAGACTCTGAACCAAATAAACCATGTGGGAATCACCATCCACATATGCCAAGAATCACACTGGCACATAAATATCAAATCAATGAACTAATATTTAATCAAGGTGATAAATAAGTGTGCATTTGAGGCTCCAATCTGGATCATGTACCTGCAAAGAAAACAAAGATACAAGTACCAACCAAGATCCACAATCAACTCTCACAGAATTATGTGCAACTGACAAATAAATCCATAACCAAGTGGCGTAAGCAAGATATAGACCACAATTTCAAAAAAGAGTATACCACAATGTCATCTTACATGCCAAACACGTGACAAGATCATGCTCTACTCTCATATGGAGGAGCTACCACAGTGATCATACATGTATAATGCCTTGA
>CM035437.1:105362126-105399626 GCA_020310875.1 Ceratopteris richardii
CTATGGCAATGAGGTTCACCATCATGATAGTAAGAGGTGGAATCATAAGAGATGTCCATTTAAATACATAAAGGTCTGCAAACTCATCAGTCTCATCCTCTGCTGCAGATTTGGAAGTAAGAGTGAAAGAAATGTCAATGCCAGCCACCACCTTCAGAAGGCCTTGCAGCACAGCTGCTAAGTGTGCACTGGTTCCACCTATAAGCCAAAACTGCTCATTTCGCCACCATTCCTCCAATGTTATGCCTGACCACTTCACCTCCAAAACAGCAAGTAGACAGAGTGTAATTGTAATCACCAGCAGGTATATGAGAAATACAGTGTTAAGCGTTTGCACTATAAACTGATTGCTGAAAAGTGAAAGTGCTGGCAAGAAACAATATACGAGCAAAAAGACTGAAGTAAATGGATAAATGCCCACATTGAGGTAGGCTATTCTCTGCAAAAATTTCATATGAGGACTGCTCAACAAGCCATTGTTCCGTGAGAAAAAAATTTCAACTGAACCAGTTGCCCACCGGAGGACCTGATGCAGTCGGTCTGTAAGATTTATGGGAGCTGTTCCTCGGAACGCATCACGCTTGGTGATGCAATAGACTGAATGCCAACCACGATTATGCATGCGATACCCTGTGACCACATCTTCTGTAACAGATCCATAGATCCAGCCAACACTCTGACCCCACTCTGTCTTGTCTTCATACCAGCATGAAATAGCAGAGATAGCCTCTGCCACAAGTGCTGTAGATAAAGGCTCCCGATCTGCTGTCAGCAATCCAGGACGCCTCCCACGCCGCACCCCAGCCTGTCCTGCTAGAGGTTGCCCTTCTTTCTCTGCTTTTGGAATTGACTCTAGCAACACTTCTGAACCACCAAATCGCTTGGGTTTCCTCAAAAGTTGGGCATCCATCATTTCAGTTTCCTCATCCTCTGCAGCATTTGCAATTGATTGGTGGTCAACATCCCCACAGCAACAGCAGCACCATGAACAGTACTTCCTAGCAAGAGGTGGATCAAAGCCATACAAGGCAACTCTTCGGAACATGCAACCTGTACCCACATACATTGGCCCCTGCAGCCCATCCAGAGCTCGCATGTTTCCATCAAAGAAAACTGTATTGTGATTGGCATATCTATCCCTTGGATCAATACCTTCAAATCTTTGTGGAAATTGTACATAACAAATATTCTCTCCCCCACTTCCAAGCATGAAACACATTCCCTCACGAACTGCCAATGAGTTGTAGATGTAGTGGTCACAATCAAGGTTAAGAATGAAGGGGCCATTAGACATGATGGCTGAGGCACGCACAAGTGCATTCATAGCTCCTGCCTTCTTATTGTGATCATAGCCAGGTCGTTTCTCCCTGGAGACATATACAAGCATAGGCAAGCGGATGTCCACATCTTGTGCATCAATAAGGTTCTCACTGTCTGATCCACCTTGAACTGGTTCACTGCTCGGAGGCCTGAGCATAACCTGTGAATGAATTGCATTTATGGAAAATAAATAATGAGAAGAAAAATACGGTCAACTAACTCATGTTATCAATTTGCTTTGGACGAACCATACCTGGATGATGCCAGCATGATCTCCACGGCTGTGGTCCTTAGAAGGAAAGCCCCAAGTTCCTGGCCAGTGTGTTGCATCGGCCATCCATGTAGCCTTGGGTATGTCAATTTTCTCAAACAAATCAATACCACGGTCCATCTGTGCACGTTTGGCTTTGATCTCCTCTCTAGCATTGCAAGCATCCGACCTCCGTCTTATCACATCAGGCAGACTGTTGATCCTCACCTTATATTCATCATATTCTCTCTTCATCCTGCGTCGATCCTTTACAAAATCTTGCCGAACCTGGTTCTTTGTGGGATCTCCCTTCGTGCTAAAATAGCTTTCTGGATTCCTTGGTTCAATACCATGCTTACGACAGAAAGGCACCCAGTTTCTTGCAAAGCTGGCTGCCTCAGCCAAAGCCTCAAATGTGAGTAGTGATCCACCATCATCAGAGATGTAGCATGCAACTTTCTCTACAGGATAATCGACTGCAAGGATGGAAAGTACTGTATTGGCTGTAACCAGAGGAGGTTCCTTTTCTGGATCAGCAGTGGAGACAAAAAAATCAACACCTGGTAAGTCTGACCTGCCCAATGGATTCTCTGCACTAGGCATTTCGAACTTATCCTTGAGGGCCTCTAGATCAGTGGAGCGATTGATTGGCTTCAGCTTCGGCATCTGATCCAGAATCCAAGAGAAGGCAAACCATATTTCACATATAACTGACATTCCCCAGAGCCACATAGCATCCCTGTTAGGATTCCTCACACGCCATGATAAGAAGAAGGCCAAGGCAATGAACCGAAGCAGCACAATCAGCCTGCACGCATACCCACACAAAATTCCAGATGTGGACATGCCTCCAAAATATTATAATGCAGATTGCCTAGAACCAACAACAAAATGGTTCTCTCACCTGTAGGGACCGAGAATGGTGGCCTTTATCTTAACCTCCTTCGCTAGCGGACGCAGCATCTTTTCCTTGAAGTCACTATATGCATCGTCAAACCCCTCACTTCCATCGCCTCCGTCATACGAGGCTTGTTGAGGTTTCAGGGCATTTCCGTAGCCATACGTACCTTTTGTCTCGTAAAGCCAATGATCGTGTTCAGCGCCACCATTTTGCGCAGACATGAGCATCTGCGATTTGGCGGAGCTCATCGTCGAGAACCGGCGGTCCATTCTGGGTTCCTCTAATGGGACTGACATAGTTGGGCTTCCAGGTTCATAGCTGTCATCAGCAGATTTAAAGAGCTCTTTGCATCCTGGGCAAACACTTCCTGCCTTAACAACATCCATGTAGCATTCCCGGCACAAGGGGAACTTGCACTCGCATGGATATAGCTCTACGCCTCTCTCGTCGCGCATCACCTTCCCATCACAACCTTGAACAGCACAATCGCGGCCTCCGAGACCAGAGAATTGAGGATGAGCACCACCATCGCTATCGGTCATCTTGTGAAGCACACGGCCCTTGGTCATATTCTGGAACCCACCAGTGAACATTGTGTCAGACACTGCTTGTTGCTCTCCTTTAGCCAGGATTTGAGTATCTGTAGTCCCAGATACGACGCTTGCCCCATCATCCATGGGCTGATTATCAGGCGTCGCAGGGACATGCACATGATAGTATTCCATCTCACTCATTGAACCAGAAGCATCGAGCTCTTCCCGAGAGAAAGAAACATAACGGCCGCTGGAAGTCCGCCTGCTTGCGTAGCTGCTAGTGGGCGACAGAGTGTTCGGCATGGTAGGATTCGGGATACCAGAGTTCCGAAATGTGCGTCCAGAAGATGGATTCATTAGTGCAAACCTTAGAGAGCACTCCGCTCTCAGAGAGTGTCAGCGAAGATGAAGAAGTCGAGACAGAACCAATAGAGTGCTGAAAGAAAAGAATGAAATTGAAAAATGGAGAAGAGACAGAACCGCGGAGGGAGACAACAAATAACAGATCAAAAAAACAGAAATGGTGGAAGAAGGAGAGTTCGTGGCCCGCGGGTGCCCGAAAACGGGAGAAAATGAAGCTGGATACCCTGCATTCGGGGCTGAAGAATTCAGCGTGGGAGAGACGTGTTTCAATGGGCCCTCTGAAGAAAATCGAGAGAGAGAGAGAGAGAGAGAGAGAGAGAGAGCTGACCTTGCGACTACACTACTGTCATATTCAGCTGCGATCTAAACGAACTTCCCGTTGGAACGCGTCCTGGAGAACATAGGAAAAGAATGCCGACCTGTTCTATCCGTCTAACAGTACATCCATTGTAATTGCCAATATCCAAGACTGTTTCTTAGCCATTTTGTAAGGACTCCTTCCATAGCTGAGACCAGCCATGCAACAAACAATGGTAAAGTCGTTGTGGATGCATATTGCTTATTGTTCAACATAGATACACTTCATAGGACCATTCAAAGGACCAATCTTCCTTCCATACCCTTTAGGAAGAAGGTATTTGTCAATCATCCTTACTATAAAGAGAAAATATATGAATTGGAAAGAGATGCATAACCTGAAGGAGGGAAGAGCACAAACTTTCAAGGTAGCGAGGTTAAAGAGTCATAAGTATCTTCTCTCATAAGTAATAGTCATATTGGTAATGGTTGACATGGTTAGTATTTGTTTGGCAAGGCCCTTGAGGCACACTTGATGCTCAAGTCACGAAGATTTTCATGGCCAAGGAGGTATTTTCCTCACATTGCTCCTACATGGTAATCATTATGTCTAGCAACACAAAGATGTTGTTGGCCAAGACTAGCAAAATCTCACCAAGACCTTGCTGGCCAAGACTAGCAAAATCTCACCAAGACCTTGCTGGCCAAGACAGCTTTTTGCTCAAATGGCTCCTACATGAATATCTCCTCCATGTTGATAGCATTGTATAAATCATATCTTGAAAGGATTTTCTTACACATTTGTGGTGACGGTATTTAGGAGACCCATTGACATGAATAGCTAATTGATGACCTTCATCATGAGTATGTGTCCTGGAGAACCTCCATGCATATGTAGATGCATATATAGGGTTTCCCTCATGGCATCACTTGTTGGCATCATCAAACGTTGTAATGCTCCGATATATAAATACAGTACACTTTGAGGTTTGAAACGGCCATCAACACTCTCTTAGCTATAGCTATATCCAGGATAGACAAGATCTCCATTAGAATCACCCCCTTGATCAACACACAAGGAGATCATGTCGACAAGACTGACAGCTCAAATGCTTTCATATTTTTTTGCATGATCTAAACATGTGTAAGGGGCACCACCTCTCTGAAACCTCTATACAAATGTAGGCACCGACACTTACTCCATGAACACATACATTAATATCTCACATGAAATATCCTTTGGCCAACTATCATCATGCTAGTGTAGTTAAGGTGAGAAAGGGATCACCTTACTCGGATGCACAAGCATTGTTGGATATAATATATCCAACACTAATAACGCCCTATTTTTAAGTTATACTTTCGTCTTTAAGTGAATCTCTCTCAGCCACACTCATTATTCGATCTCTTGTTTGCTAAAAAAGTCAAAGCTTTCGTTGAATCTCTCTCGCTAATGTAGTTTCACTTTTTTGTTAAAAAATATATGCAAAAAGTAGACATTTTTTTTATAAATATTACATATACATAATAAGAAGCAGTGGTGCTATAAATTATATTTTTTGTGTCGTAACAAGTTCAAACATGGTGTAAATGATGCTTTCATGGCAATGAGGATTTGGGACATCTCTTTTTTTTTTGCCTTAAGTATATGTCTATTTGGCAGACTCTTGGGAGAATCATGTTGCTTCAGAGACAAATCAATTAGAAACTAACTTTATTGGGTGAAGCGATATGTTGTTCCTCAGCACTGTGGAATGCTATAAGAGATGAGACCCTCTGGAAGATCTCGAAAGAGAGGCGTGCAGTCAGCTTGGTAGCCCTCCTAAAGAATGATCGATCGAAAAATTTCTTTTCCTTTTAAGCAAAAGAATTTCCAATTGTAAGAAACCATTGTCTTTTTCACATCATAGAGTGTTTTTTCTTGAGACCAACAAGATTAAAAGCAAGTGGGCCTCCAATGGGGGGGGGGGGGGGGGGGGTGAAAGAGTTATCAACCTTCTCAATAATGTGTTCTAGCAAGATGTAAGGAACCCCTACTTTTTCAAGGGTTCCAATGGATACTAAGCTCATTCACTTGTATAGTTTTTCTTTTATTAATTCAAGTTCAAAAGAGTAGACTATTGTTGAACTTTTTCAGGAAAAAAAAAGTTCAAACATGGTGAGGCACTCTCACTAGAGAGCAATCATATATATTAAAAGCAAAAGCAGAACATCAAATACTCTGCTGTTCATATATTATAAGCGCAAAAGATCACTTCACTTAATCTCTTACTTGTTAAATTATCATTAAAAAAGTAAATATCTTACCATATGTTGGGCTTGTAAGACTACTTATTCTAGGGCTAAGTGTTGGAGGATGAGATAATAACATTGATCATTACAATGTACAGGGAATAAGAAACCACATTTAATTTTCGCATTATAATAAAGAACAAGAAGGAATCACTTTTCACATTCAATGTTGTCATTATAATAAATACACAAGAATCTCAATAGTAAAAAATAACACAATTATGTCCTTTCTCGGGTCAACAATAAATCTTTTCAACACTTTATTTGTGGGGGTTCTACTAATAGAGTCTAATTTCTTATAGGTTGTTGATATATTTAGGTAGTGATGTCAATGAACACTCTAGGACCGTCGGGGCATTTTTTTCCCTCTTTAGGAGGTTTTTTCCCCTCGGCTTGTATATACGCCTGTTAGCCTAATGGGCTATTTACCTTTGTACATTCTCTAGTAATACATTCAATATTGTGTGTTGTACTCCAAGCTTCTTCTTCTTCCTTGTGTTGTTCATGTGCTTCCATAGATGTCTAACTCCAACAATTGGTATCAGAGCAGGTCGCCACTTCATCTAAGGTGTCGTCTACACCTCTCTGGTTGCAGTCTCAGATTCGCACGAAATTTGGTGAGCATACTCAACATGTTTCAGAGATCAAAATGGCTTTGCTCTATGGTGCTGAAATCACGATCTGAGCTCATTTCGGCCTTCGAACGCACTATCGTAGCGATTATGTAAGCTATTTCATCTTTTTGTGCCAAAGATATATACATGTTTTGGTTCACCAGTATAAGCGTCTCAAAGTCTATTACAGGTTTAGCAGAACTCGTCTGGGCAGTTCCATAGAACTTTTTGAGATACAATCAATCTTCTACATCAAGGTATTTTAGTCATCGGCCATTGCTAAAAGTCGTGATGTATTTCGTATGTTGGCTGTTGAGGATAAGTTGGAGGGTACCAACTACCAGTTGTGGGCTTATATGATGCGACATGTATTGGTTGCAAAAGGTCTGTGGAACATTGTATAGGGTATTGAAAAATGTCCGATCACACCTGCAATTGTTACAACTGCAGGTACTGAAGCTGATGCAGAAGGTGTCAAAGATGATGATATTCTGCATATTCCTCTTTGTGTTGCAGTTTCTGTTGCACCTACTGCAGAGCAAATTCATTGGGATGGCAAAGATGCCCAGGCACATGCATTGATAGCTTTGTCTGTCAAACATGCCATTATTCCTCACATTCGCTCTTGCAGAACAACTAAGGATGCTTGGGATACACTTACCACATTGTACCAAGGTAGGAATGAGGCTTGTGTTTCTTACCTCCGAAAACAGTTGGAGGGTGAGGACATGAATGAAGGTGATTCTATGGACATTTTTCTAATAAAGATCAAAGACTTGAAGGAACAATTGATTTCTACTGATGAGGTTATACCAAATAGCTCACTTGTGCAGACCGTTCTGAATGGTCTTCCTTATTCATATCAGAGTTTTGCTTCTACTCTTTGGTTGATGATGAAAGGCAATCCAAATGCCTTGTCATTTGAGGAGTTAGTCTGTGTTCTGTTGCAGGAAGATCAGTCTAGGCAAAACAGGTCCATTATGCATGTTGCAGATCAAGCTTTCCTGGCTAGTCAGAAGGGCAAAGGAAAATGGAGCTCTTCAATTAGTAAGCAGAAATCTGCTAATTCCGCACAATCAAAGAGGGAAGACAAAGATGAAAAGAAATCAGAAAAGTAGAAATTGTTTTGCAAGTATTGTAAAGGAAATGATCATGTCATAAAGAACTGTCCAAAACTGGCTGCTAAGGAGACAAAGAAGAAAGAGGCTAGAATGGTTGTCGCAGAAGCCTCTACATCAAAAACAAAGACTGCTAATCTTCTGCAGGAAGAAGAATGGGTGTTTACTACTATTTGCAGTTTTGAACCATCTTCTCATGAGCAGTGCATGTCTACAGTAGACTCAGGTGTTTGGTACTTTGATAGTGGGGCGACGAAACATATTACCCCATAGCGCAATTCTTCTCTTCACTCAAGCCTGCCCCTACAGGGAATACTGTTACATGCGCCAACAACTCCTCTTATCTTGTTATGGGAGTTGACAAGATCATTTTGACTACTGCTAATGGTAGTCCTTTCACTTTGTTAGATGCTTTGTTTGTGCCTGGGATCAAGAAAAATGTGTTATCAATTTTTGCATTAGCCAAGATTGGCTTGGTTGTGAAATTTGTTGATGACAGATGTACAGTTCATGATCTGTCAAATGGCGATGTGATTATTGCTTCTGACATCTTATGTCGTGGGTTGTATAAGCTCATAGACTATGAAAGATCTGTAAATGATTTGGCATGTGCAGTACATGATTCTCAGGCTATATCAGATGCAAAGCCTTGGCATGCACACTTTGGTCATCTGAATTTTGCTAGTTTGCTTCGCCTGCAGAAATCTGAAATGGTGTCCTCTTTGCCCAAACTTGAGGCACTTGGAAAACATGTTTGTGAAGGCTGTATTTTGGGCAAAATGCAGCATTCCTCCTTTCCAAAAGATGGTTTAGTTCGGGCTACTCAAAAATTGCAGCTTGTACATAGTGATGTTTGTGGTCCTATGCAGACACCTTCTTTTGGAAATTATCTTTACTTCGTGACTTTCATCGATGATTTTTCCAGGCATGCATGGGTATATCCATTGAAGGCAAAGTCCGAAGTGTTCATGTGCTTCAAACAGTTTTTGGTTTTGGCTGAAAATCTATCAACATGTAAAATGGGCACCCTCCATTCTGATCAAGGGGGGAATATATGTCTTCTAGTTTTAATGCATTTCTGGCTGAACGTGGGATAAAACACCAGTGTACAGTGCCCTATATACCTCAACAAAATGGAGTTGTTGAACGAAAGAACAGGTCACTCATGTAGATGGCGAGGTGTATGGTCAAGAGTTAGGCTTTACCACATAGTTTTTGGCTTGAGGCTATCATGTGTGCAGCATATGTACTTAATAGGTGTCCCACTAAAGTGTTGTAGTCTATCATTCCATATGAGGCTTGGCATGATTGTAAGTCATTTGTTGCTCATCTTCGTGTTTTTGGTTGTTTGGCATATGCATTAGTGCGTGAACAACATCGCAGAAAATTGGATGATAAAGCAGTAAAATGTATTTTTGTTGGGTACAGTTCTGAAAGTAAAGGCCATCGTCTATATCATCCACAGACTAAATGCATTCTAGTTAGCCATGATGTTGTTTTTGTGGAAGATGCTATTCAGCCATTGCTTTCATGTACTAAGGAGACATCTCTTAGCTCCAAAGACATGTATGATACTTTGCTACCTCTTTTTATAGGTGGACAGTCTAGTGCTAGTCCTAATGAGGCAACTTCTCAACCTTTGTAGGTTTCATGTGATGATGCAAATCATCCCATTTGTGATGCAGATTTACATGATGCATTTGTTGATGAGAGAACTGACATTGAGGAGGCAAAAAACTATGCCAAAATGGCTGGTGTAAACTTTGTGTGACAACAAATTAGATGCAGCTTTGTCATATCGTAATCGATCAGGCTCTCATAGTGCCTCTTTTGCATCAGATTGCTATGCTATGGTTGCATCTGGTCTCTGTGATGAGAATGAGCCTATTTCATTTGACAAAGCACAAAATTCAAAAGATTGGATGGCTACTATGCAATCTGAATATGATGTTATAATGAAGAACAATACTTGGTCTTTATGTGACTTACCTCCTGGCAAGAAGGCGATTGGCACTAAGTGGGTTTACAAGTTGAAGCGTAAGCCTGATGGAACGGTTGACAGATATAAGGCTAGGCTTGTTGCAAAGGGTTATGCACAGGAAAGAGGCATTGATTTTGATGAAAGCTTTGCTCCTACTTGCCAAATGACTACTGTTCGTAGCATATGTGCACTTGTAGCTCATCATGGTTGGAATGTACATCAGTTGGATATCAAAACAACATTTCTGAATGGTGACTTGCATGAAGAAGTGTATGTTTTTCAGCCCGTGGCTTTGTGCAAAAAGGGTATGAGAACTAGGTGTGTAGGTTAAAGAAGGCATTATATGGTTTAAAGCAAGCACCACGTGCTTGGTATGAAAAGATACATGCCTATCTGATTGCACATGGTTTTGAGAATAGTCAAACTGAAAGCACCTTATATGTTAAGCGTGTTAATAATGTACTTCTGATCATTGTGGTTTATGTTAATGACATGCTACTCACTGGTCCTCATGAGAGCCATATTGCTGATTTTAAGGCTGATTTGCATGCCTCATTTGAGATGTCTGGTTTGGGGCATTTGCATCACTATTTGGGCATTCAGTGTATGCACATTAATAGTGGAATGGCTTTGTGTCAAACGAAATATATTGACACATTATTGCAGCATTTTGGCTTTGAAGATTGTAAGCCTATTGCCACTCCTATGGAGACAGGTTTACGATTGAGTAGGTTTATGCATTGCCTAGGTGTCAAGCATTGGCAGGCAGTTAAGTGCATCTTTTGCTACTTGAGTGGCACTCGGGTACTTGGGTTGTTTTATCCCAAGGGGGCATCACTACCGCCAGATTTGCATGTTTTTTTTGACTCAGTCTGGGCTGGTTGGTATGACACTTGTGTGTCCACTAGTGGCTTTTGCTTCATGATTGGTAGCTCATGTATATCTTGGTTGAGCAAGAAGCAGCCTACTGTGGCCACTTCTAGTTGTGAGGCTGAGTATAGGGCAACTTTCACAACGACTGTTGAGTGTGTGTGGATGAGACGCCTTATGGCTGATTTGGGTGTTGGTCAGTCTTCTGCCACCACCATCTTCACTGATAGTCAGTGTCATGGACACAAAGGAAACCATTTAAAAACCTTAGATTCCATGTTACGTTCCATATCTCATTATTGGCTCAAATTTTGGAGAAACTAATGCTTCCATTGCGCCCGGAACGTGCAAAAACCCCAAGATCGACTGTCTATTTGCTGAATTCTGACACTGAGAGGTCTTGTTACAAGTCGATGACATCATGATGACTTCTCGGGTTGTGGTCCGGGGTTGTGGGACGTCTTGTATCGGCTACATCTTCTTGTATTATTTTCCCTACGTGGGTGTTCTTGTAATCATAAGTGTATTTCCAAATTCTTGTCTACCGTAGTCAAAGAGCATAATCTGGTGCTCCCGTGACATTTTGGCAAGACTACCTTCATCAAGACTAGGAACCATGGAGATTATTCGAGAAGAATTTTTTATGCACTTAAAGTCATTCAACAACAAGTCCAAGGGATACGAGAAAACCAACAAAGGATTCAACAACAGAATGTTCAAGATGTATTCACAAAACTTCAAAGGCAAATCCAAGAGTTGCAGATCATTGTAAGTCAATCTTCTTCAAGTACCCCCATAACAACTAACATGAAGAAAAGTCCAAAAGTGAGCATGCCTCAGAAATTTGATGGGACAAGATCAAAGTTTCGAGGATTTGTGCAACAAGTGAAGCTATTCATAAGGATACAACTAGACAGGTACCTAGATGATGCTTCTCAAGTAGGACTCATAGGAACTCTATTATGTGGTCCTATTCTTTCATCGTTTGCACCTATCCTTGAGAAGGACATGGATATTTTACATGATTTCAAGGCCTTTATTCGAGAGTTCACATCTTCATTTGGAGATACCAATTGTTCACATGTTGCGAAAACAAAGCTAAGGAAGCTACATCAAGGAAATAGGCCTGCGTCTACCTATGCATCAGAATTTAGACAAATCATTTGTGATCTCAGATGGCATGAGGATTATTTTATCAACCAATTTCGGTGGGGCTTATGTGATGATGTCAAGGACCTCATGTTAACCATGCCCAAGGTAAATACTTTGAATGAATTCATGAATCAAGCAATTGAGTGTGACCATAGGTTATTTGAGAGAAAGCAAGAGAACAAGATTTCTGTTCAACATCGAGAATACAAGTTTACCTCAGTTCCTCAACAACACATGTTGGAAGAATTTCAACCAGAACCCATGCAGTTGGATAACATTAGGGTCAGATGACTTACACCAAAGGAAAGAAAACATAAAAAAGACAATGGATTATGCTTTCATTGTGGAGATCATGATCATATGGTATTCAAATGTCCTAAGAAGAAGAAGCAAGTTGGAATTAGGACTTCTACAATCACCATCCCACATCAAAAGGATCATCATCATCATCAAAGGAGGAGTATTACCCATCATGAGAATCATGGCCTTGATTCTGCACCTAGATATACTACAAACCCTTTCCACTTTCATCATGGATATCCATCATCATCATGTTCTAGTACCACATACCAAGAGCTCTACAAAGACCAAGAGCTATGAAGATTCAAGTTCTAGAAGATCTCATAGTCACATAACCGCTCCTCGTGGAACTCGTCGCTTGAGGGGGAGGTGATGTCATGGACACAAAGGAAACCATCTAAAAACCTTAGATTCCATGTTACTTTCCATATCTCATCATTGGCTCAGATTTTGGAGAGACTAATGCTTCCATTGCTTCCCGAACGTGCCAAACCCCCAAGATCGACTGTCTATTTGATGAACTTGACACCGGGAGGTCCTGTTACAAGTCGATGACATCATGATGACATCATCAGGGTGTAACTACCATACAACACCGCCTTTGAACACCTATATAAGGAGGGGTTGGCCACATTTATTCTCAGTCTTGCCAATGCCAGTCTTGGGAGCTCAAGGGGCCGTGATCACCAAGTAAGTACTTTCAAATTCCAGTTCGAGTTCTAGTCTTGTCTCTTGCTCTAGTCTTGTCTAGTCTTGTATTATGGACATCCTTTCTTGTCCTATTGTAATCTCGTAGTACGAGATCCTTTCTAGTTATTTCTTGTATCTAGTTCATATCCCTGAAGGGAATTCTTGTAATCCAGATATCTTGTCTCATACTTACAATCCCGGGTTGTGGGATCTCCTGTATCATCTCTAGTCCAATTTTCCATACATGTTGGTCCCGGGTTGTGGGACGTCTTGTATCGGCTACATCTTCTTGTATTCTTTTCCCTACGTGGGTGTTCTTGTAATCATAAGTGTATTTCCGAAATCTTGTCTACTGTAGTCAGAGATCATAATCTGGTGCTCCCTTGACAGTCAGAGCACATTGGCAATTGCACGGAACCCTGTGTTCCATGCTCACACTAAGCACATTGAGGTGTGTTTATCATTATGTCGGGGAGAGGTTCTCTGCTGGGGAGATCAGCTTGGCATATGTGGCCACACAAGATACATTGCAGACCTTTTCACAAAGGCTCTGCCTAGGGAGAAGTTTGAAGCTTTCGGCAAAGCTTTGGGCTTACTTCCTTTTGTGGAGTGATTTCCACATAGCTTGGCACTTCCTTATGCATGAGTGCAGGCTACTTGTTTGCCGCATCACTCCCTGGGGGGATTTGTTGATATATTTAGGTAGTGATATGTGTGAACACTCTAGGACTGCCAGGGCACTTTTTTCCCTCTTTAGGAGGTTTCTTTCCCCCGGCTTGTATATATACCTATTACCCTAATGTGCTACTTATCTTTGTACATTCTCTAGTAATATTGAGTATTGTGTGTTGTGCTCCAAGCTTCTTCTTCTTCCTTGTGTTGTTCACATGCTTCCGCAGACGTCTAACTCCAACATAGGTCTATGTAATAGGATAGCACTTTTAATTTTTCATGGATCCATGCATCTTGAAATAATCATGTGGTAACTACCGCACATGCACCTATACAACTTCATGTTTTACGCATGTAAGAATGACTTGCATTCGAGATTACTTAAGTATTTTTCACATGTCAAATCCTCATCTTTTTAGTAAGTAAATAATCCCATCATGCACTCAATCTCACTCTTCAAATTACCATGGTTACTTAATCAATCAATCCGCGGAAAGAACATCGAGATCATTCCCATTTATCACCCTTAGCTAGATCAAATATGTGTGTCCCCTCAACCTTTTGGAGATGAATAATCTCTCTTCCACTTCTACCTACTTCTACCTATAAATAAGGTGCCCTTTTACTAAACAAGTACATGACCCTCTTTTTCATGTTACAACACATACTCTATTGTATTCCTAAGTGCATTAGTCAAATTTTCCATCTCTTTTGAAGCCTTGTTCTTGGAAGAAGAATTTCGTTATGAAAACCAAGTACCAAAAATAAAAAGAAAAAGAGAGAGAATGACACATATCTTAGTGTGTGATAATCTAAACTACACATATGAGAGAATGACTCTAACTCTCCACCAAACTTGCTATTGTATAGATTTGGGAAGCAAATTGTGACCACTAGAGTAATTGCAGTCCACATGTGCATGTGCAATGTCTACCATTACTTTGGCACCTTCCACTGGAGTCCACTAGTGGTAGGTATACTCACTACTTGAGTTAAGTCTCTTTGAACTCAAGTTAACTCACATTAGTGTGAGTGGAAGGCCTTAGAGAGTCTTTGAGAGAAATTCTCTCCCCATTCTGCCCATGGAGGTTAAACCCAAGACCTCCGCCTTTTGATCCTTGAGACTTAACCACTAGGCTAAATGTGTATCTTCTTTATACTCCAAAAGTACCTAATGTCTTGTAGACAAGTTAGCATGTAATGTATGATTCTAACTGTGAATGTGTTAGCATGTAATGTATGATTCTAACTGTGAATGTGTTAGCATTAAAGGAAAGTGTTTGTATCAAAGCTTATGTGCATTCACGATGAGAGGGGGTGTAATATGTGATGTGTTCCAAGCATGTTTTTGTGCATATAGAAATGTATTTTATGTGTTTGCATTCATATGTGTGTGTTCATATGATGAGTGAATGTGTAAGTTTATATGTGTATCTACATATTTATTATGATGCGAGTACATGACAAAGTGTGCTAATTTATGTGTATTAATGTTAACATGAAAACGCATTTCTTAACATGTATGTGTAAATATGAGTGTGCATAAAATACATGTTAAATGAAAATAGATATGTTCTGATATGTACAAAAAGGAAAGTGTTTACATGTTTTTTTTTTTTCATGTAAGAAGGGGGATGAAAAGAAAAAGGAAAGGGATCGTCTGGAAGCTTCAGGGGCGGCAGAACGAGTTGAGAAAGGGACCTTCAAAGAAGAAAGGGGAGTGAGGGTATTTCTCTCTATTGTTGTTTTATGATTTCGGGGGGGTTCAAAGAAGAGCAGAGGGGAAGAGCGAGACATCATGCATTTTGGCAAGTTCAATCTTTTTGACCTACGATATTAAGCCAGCTGTAACACCATTCACATAAGCTCTCATGGCATGTAGCCTTAATGGACTTGCTCGTGAAGGTATACAATACTTTTTTTTTTTTTTTAATATAAAGGAAGTTCGGCAATAGCCTACTCTCCCGGACTTGAATTAAATTAAGAAACAAAGGTACAATAGAAGGGGACTAGTGCCCACGGGACCCCCCAAATCCCACAAAGCAGGGGAAGCTTGGCTGATTCCTAGGTTGCATTACAAAGAAGGTTGATCACCCTCTCGTCGCCCTCATGCGAGACCCACTTGGGTTTGAGCTTGTTGTTGATCAAAAGGAGGACTTGATGGTGCCTGAAGGGGGGGGATTTCTTACTGTTGACAATCCTTTTGCCAAGGAGGAGTAGAGATTTTTCAATCGACCACTCCCTGGGGGAGTCGCCGAAGTTGCGAGCACACCGCTCTCGCCAAATTTTCCACAGGACTTCCCCTCTGATTGCGTTCCAGAGAGCCGCAGAGCACCCAATCGCTTCACCCAAAAGGACTTGTTTCCAACTAAGCTGTTTCTGAACTCTGATTTTCAGTCCAACCATCTGCCAGACTCTGTAGGAGTTGGGGCAAGTAAGGAAGATGTGTGGGACATCTTCGATTGCGCGGTGGCAGCGTTTGCACCACGGAGGGATCCCACAAACTTTGCTTGCCTTATGGTTAGTCCAAATTCCTCGATGAAGAATTTGCCATAAGAGGACCGACTTCTTAATCTCTATGAGTGGGTGCCAGATACCCATGAATTTCATGTCCCACCGAAGCCGCGTCCAAGACAGGCACCACTTCTTGTTGAGGCTGGTCTGGAGGTCAGTCGTTTCATTGATGTTCGGGATTTTGAGTAGGCTGTTTCCATTGTGCCATTTGAGACCACGCGCGTTCGGAGCGTCATGTCCCATGAGAAGGCGAGTTTTGTGACGATCCCAAGTGAGGCATCTACTTTGCAAGATGTTCCATTCTTCGTATGAGATGTTTATGCGAGGGTCGATATCCTCGTAGTTGATCCATCTGTTGGTGTCATGTTTCCAGAGGTGTTTCCATTTTTTGAATCCTTTGTTCCATAATTTCTTGGCATTTTGAATGTTCCACGGCTCCACACTCCGGATGCCATGAATCGGAAACCAGATAGAGTCGTTTTGTCTGATTCCGGCCGCCCACTTCCAGTCCTCACTAATTCTTGTGAAGCTTTTGACTTTATTCCAGCCCTTCCAAAGAGAGCACACGAGACTGGAGCCTTTCGGGAAGACAGGTATCGGGGAGAATAGCAGGGTCATGATGTCAAGGTTCTTCCAGTTCGGGGATCCCGTGAGGGCCAACTCATTTTTGTTTCTGTAGATCAGCTTGGCCCATGAGGCCTCCCTATTGCACCAAGCTTTAATCATCCATTTGGCCGCCAGTTTGTTAGCCATGCACCCAATGTCCAGGATGCCAAGCCCCCCGCTATCTCTAGGGCTGGTGCAGATGGCCCATTTGATTTTAGGCACCCCCCTTCTGTTATGATCACCCGTCCAAAGAAAGTTTCTGCAGATGCTATTCAATTTGGACAGGCCTTGCTCATTCGGTCTCCAGCAAGAAAGGAAATAGATGGTAGACGAGAGGAGGAACGTGTTGATAACCATCGCCCGTCCAGCGAGATTGATTTGCATGCCTCTCCAGTAGTTGAGCTTGTTTTCAAGTTTGGCCAGCACCCAGTTCCATCGCTGCTCCATAGAGACGCCAAACCCCAAGGGGATTCCAAGCAGCCGAAAGATTTGACCCTGCGGAATGGATTGACAGCCATGATCGATGAGAAGGCCAGGTTGATGTCCCACAATGGCCTTAAAGGCGGTCTTATTGTGGTTGATTTTGGATCCAGAGGCCTCACAAAAGGTGTCAAGACACCTCCAGAAAGTCTCCAGGCTGGTATTATCATTGTGAACGAATGCGTTCATATCGTCGGCAAAGAGTCTCATGATGATTTGACTATGGTCGTGAGGTAGCTGGAGGCCTTTAATATTGCCAGCCTCCACATGATGAGCCACAAGTCTGCTCAGTCCTTCAGTGGCGATGGCAAAGAGAAGGGGGGCAAGAGGGCATCCTTGTCTAATAGATCTTTTAAGATGGATCGCCTTCGAGAGTTTGCCGTTAACGTTAATTTGGGTCGTTGCATTGCCGAGAAGTGTCGCTATCATCTTGGCGAATTTCTGACTACATCCGAGGTCTAGGAGCGACTGCAGAATATAATCCCATTCTAGCCTATCGTAGGCTTTGTCAAGGTCGATCTTGAGGAAGACCACGTCTTGATTAGACTCATTTGCGAATTGAATACCTTCCCAAATATCCATAATGGTTTCCAGGATGGACCTGCCTTTGATGAAACCTTTTTGGTCCTCACTAAGCCAAGATCTCAGGTGGCACGCAAGTCTGTTGGCAATGACTTTGGCGATGATCTTGTATCCTGTTTGGAGCATCGTAATTGGCCGCCAGTTCTCGATTCTGTTTTTTTCCCCCTTCTTGTGAACCAGCTTGATGATTCCATTGTTTATACAGGAAGGAAGAGCACCAAATTTTAGCGCCTCTTGCCAAACCATCCGAAGAGGGGTGGCAACCACCAGCTTGAAGGATTTATAAAACTCGTTAGTGAGTCCGTCGGGTCCCGGGCTTTTACCGAGAGGGAGGGCATCAATGACCTCAAAGATTTCTGATTCGGAGATCGGGGCATGAAGCAGGGAGTGGAGGTTGGGTGGTATTCTCCGGGGGGAAACCCTAGAAATGGCAGCCATGCAGTCCCTTCTATGGTGGGAGAGGGGATTCGAGGTTCCCAAGAGTCTCGTGAAGTGCTCTTCGATGATGCCAACATTTTCTTCTTCCGAGTTGCATACATTGCCATGAGTGTCTAGCAGTAGGGGGATCGTCTCTCTGTTGTGTTTCCTTTTAAGGATACTGCACATCTCTTTGGTGGGTTTGTCGGCTTTTCCAGCCCACCACTCCTTGAAGAAGGTTTGCAGGTTTTTCCTTTGTATTTCTTCCTCGTATCTCAAAGCTGCTCTGATTTTTCGGAGACCTTTCTGGGCTTGGTGTTTTCCTTTGTTTACTTCCTCTTCGAGTCGCCAGAGTCTGTGGTAGAGCGTTTCCCTACGAGCCCGCCGCACCGTCTCGAGCATCTTCTTAGTTCTGATCATGATCTTGCGAGACTTGTCGACCGCACTTCTCCAGCACTTGGCTGGGGACAAGCCAGAGGCGAACGCCACCTGCCACACATCGGCAATCTCTTGATGGACGGAGGGGAGAGAGAAGGTGGAAGCGTTGGCATGAAACCACGGAGCCTTGTGGATCCTGTTGGGAGGCTGAAACGTGATAACGATTGGGTAGTGATCGGAGATGGTGAGGTCCGTACGTTGCGTGATGGAAGGGTGGCCCCACCGATGAGTAAAACTCTGAGAGATGTAGCATCTATCAAGTCTAGCTTTCCTAAGATCATCGCCCGCTTGGAGATTCGACCAAGAAAAGCCATTCGAGTCTTTGAATTCGACCAGATCCAAGTGGAGTTTGGTCATGTCCCATGTTTCTTTCTCCCGACTGTCGATGACCCTGCCCTTGCCCATCCATCGGTCCCTAGGGTCCTCCACCATGTTGAAGTCTCCACATATAAGCACGTTGTGGGGAAGCGAGTCAAGAGAAGCCCAAGTGTTCAGCCTCTCCAAATCCCCGTTCGGGGCGTACAGTGAAACCATAGTAACACAGAGGGGAGCACCGAAAGAAACCACAATCCAGCGGTGATTTACATCTTCAATGGAGTTCTCAAGCTTTTCAAGCCAGGGCTGTTTAACACCGATAGCCGTTCCGCCGGACCCCCGCCGGTGCTTTGTTGGAATCCACACGTGGGCCGACGAAATCTGTCTGAGTCGTTTCCGAAGGTCTTCTCCGTCAATTTTAATCTCTTGAATGCATATAATGTCTGGTTTTAAGCTAATGTCGCGGAGCCATTGGCCAATGATGGCCGCTCTTGAGGGGTCGGTTAGCCCCCTAGCATTAAGCGAGATGACAATCATTTTTGTATTGATCCCTCTTTGCGGGAGGGAGCCTTGTCCTTTCTTCTCTTGGCTTCATCTTTCTTTTTCGCTGGGATCTGATCCCGATTTAGAAACCGGTTCTTGTGGGGGCTTTTCCAGGGTAACTCCATAGGCTGTTTTCCTTTGCGGGATACACCTTGCTGGGGGGAGCTGGGCCCCGTGCTCGGCAACGTTTCCGGGATCGTCGATCCAATGATGGAACTTTCACTATCCATGTTGTCTTCATTACTAGTGGTGAATCCATCATCTTTGCTTGTAGAGTAGTCCTCCTGCGCGGTTTCATTACTATCAGGGATCTCCAGGCCTTTGACATCGGTGTCTTCCTCAAGTAGGTTCCCACCTGGGAAGTCAAGCTCGTTGATTTCCCTTTCCAGATTGCAGTATAAGTTGCTGGAGGGGGAAACAGACTTGTTGTTTCGCTCGGAGGTAGCCCTAGGGCTTCTTCTCCTTCTTCTTCTGACTTCTATAAACCCGTCTCCATCAGCTTCTGGATTAGGGGGACCCTTGAAGTCCTCAGTTTTCGTCGGGCGACTCAAATCACCATTGTTGTGTTGAGCATTTTTAGAGGCTCCTTGATTTCGCTTGCTTTGCCGTCTCAAAGGGCAATCTTTAATCCTGTGACCTTGTTGACCACAGCGAAAGCACGCGTTGGGAAGGTTTTTGTAAACGATGTCTTGCTCCCAGACGTCTCCTTCGCCCAAGTCCAGTTTAATCTTCGATGGGAGGGGCAGACTGAGGTCAGCCTCGACACAAATTTGGGGGTGCCACCGGGCATTGAACGAGTGTCTTGTGCCTTCATAAATGATGCCACCGATGTCCTCGCGTGAGGCCAACGGCCTGCCGATGGGAGAAACGATATCCCAAACAAAGTTGTACAAGAAGTAAGGCAGGTTAGGGAGCTCAACCCAAAGTGGGTATCGAAGCGGTTTCGATTTGTCGGGAGTAAAGTCAGGGGACCATCTGAAGAGGCATAGGGTCGCCCGGCCGAGCTGCCAAGTTCCGACACTAAGGGCCCGAAACGCCATTTCTTCATTCTCAAAGACTAGCAGCAAGTGGTTTGCCGGCAAGAACTGACACTTACAAACAACGAGCCCGCGGGGGAACCACTCGTTGCGAAGCCACTGACGCACGGTTTCGAGCGGGGGCCTAGGGCCAAACATTTGGCCAACGAGGCAGACTTTCTTGAGCTCCTCCTGAGCTGATAAAATTGCGGATCTGTTGAGGGAGACCAAAGGGGGTTCAACATTCTCGAGGGCCTCTTGGGCGGCACAGGAGCCTCCCTCCAGCAAGGCGGCCAGGTTAGCGGCCTCCCCGAGAGGAGGGGCCAGATTGCTTTTCACCAGAGAGGGGGACATCACATCCAAGATAAAAAAAGTAGGTCTTAGACTAAAGCTCTGATAGCCCAAGAACCCACATAAGAAGGAGGCACCCCACCCCCGAAGAACACTCTTCTACTTCAAATATCTGTCTTTCTTCTTTTTTTTTTTCTTTCTTTTTTTCTCTTCTCTTCTCTTCTCTTCTTTTTTTTTCCTCTTAAATCTTTTTTCTTCTTTTCTATTTTCCTCCCCTTTCTTTTTTTTCGCACTCACCCCTTTTTCCCCTTTTCTCGTTCAATACTCCTCAGAAATCTGCGCGTTCGAACCTTCAAGATCTATTATCTTTTTTCCTTTTTAAAACTACTCTCCCAGAATGCAATCTCAACGCGCCAAACGAGGAGCGCCAGTCGAACAGGGAGCCCACCAAACGAGGGAAGCGCCCAGCCTTTTCTTTATCTCTCTAAAGAGATAACTCTCCTCTCTCTAGCCCCCCCCCGCGACTGTCGCGATACCCCCCCCCTCCTCCCGCCTATCGCGATACCCCCCCCCCCCCCGCCTATCGCGATACTCCCCCCCCCCCCCCGCCTGTCGCGACACCCCCCCCCCCCCCTCCTCCCACCTATCGCGATACTCCCCCCCCCCCCCCCCCCCCCCGCCTATCGCGACACCTCCCCCCCCCCCCCCCCCCGGCCTGTCGCGACACCTCCCTCCCCGCCAGTCGCGAAGCCACCCCCCCCGCCCGGCGATGCCCTCTACAGCAGCAATCCCAGCAGCGACAACGTCCAGCAGCTGGTGAACCCGTCAGCAAGTTGAGTGGTGTGAACGCCCAGCATTCCCAGCTCCGTCAGCAGCTGCAGATTGATGTCGTAACGTACTCATTCGACAGCGTCAGACCGTTCGTCAGCGACAGCGTCCAGCAGCTGTGGAGTTGATGTGCACCTTTTCCGGCAGAATCAACGCCCCCTAGCGGCTGATTGATGTCGTAACGTACTCATTCGTCAGCGTCAGACCACTACGTCCGCAAGCAAACTCCATAGCCTCACAGGAGTTTGTTGAAGAGCTTCCGGTATACAATACTTTTGCTCTATTGACTCAGATTACAATTTAATAGTAGATGAGAAGCACTTAGGAGTCTTATTTGAACTATTAGGACATGCAGGGCTTCGAAACATTTGGAAAATTTTTTACTAGTGTAGTCAATTTGGGCTGATTTAATTGAATAGCTTGGTATTTCTTATGGCTTGGTGCAATTGATTTCTTGTGGATGCATAAAGTCTAGTCACTTAATATGAGGTCATCTACTATTTTAAGCATATGCCCTACACCACCTAGAATTTACTGGTTAGCCATTGTGTGACTGGTTGTTATTCCTAGCCATTTGTGTGACTGGTTGTTATTCCTATTTGTTGCTATGCAAACAGTAACTTGTTTTTCATTGCTTGTAAACATATGTTGATCCTCTCAGTCTACACTCTTCGGTATTTGTAGAGTAGACACACTTGCAATCCTCTCTGAGGTCATAAAACAAAGAAGGCACACAAGATGGTTGTCTTGGGCGTATCATGTTGATCTTTCATTAGCTTGAGAAGAGGGAAATTGTGGCATGATGTTCTGACCTTGTTTCTTTGTCAAACCTCAAGTATGGGATGATTGTTGAAGAAGCACGAGCTCCATCAGGGAAGGTAATGTACTACCTTAGATTCAAGATTAACCTAGGATAAGTTGAGCAGCTGTTGTCATTAAAATGTATTTCCTTGAAATTTACTAAGAACTATTTGATTTCATGAGTACTCGTACAAGTTAGGTTCATACATGTCTTTAGTCGCATTTTTTTCTTAGCCAAGGCATACGCATGGTAGTTAGAAGATTTGAAACTGAATGAAGAAAAAGCAGAAGCTCTCCAAAGGAACTTGCCGAATGAATGTGCTAATGTTTGGTAGAAGTGTATTAATTATGTTTCTTTAATGTAGATTGAACTGTTCATAGATTTTAGCATCTTCAATTTAGTGGCAAAGAAATAGGTGAAAACGGGTGCAAAGCTAATCATCAGGCAATCTGGGGGATTGCCTGAGCTGAAGGCTTGTGCAGCATTAACAATTAAGTGAAGCAAAGGACTCACTTCATGGAGTGGTCTGTGAAGGGGGTTGGTTGTGCAGTTGTACAAAGCTTGTTTAAACGTATTACAAAGTAGTCTGTAAGCAACAAATATATATAAGAGAGGAAGGGTTTTAAGTGTAGGAGTAGCAACTTATGTTAATAACATCTTTGGAATCCATAATTTGGTTCATTTTCTATAATCATTATCCTTCACAAAAATTTTGAAGGGGGTTAAATGATCAAACGATCGTGCGTGGAGAGGAATGAACAAGTTAGCTTTGATACAGATTCCGATGGAAGCACCCATTCATACATGCATCACAAAGTCTTCTTGCTGAAGTGCTAGAAAAAGTTATTGGAAGTAGTTTTGCAACATACTTGTGGTGAAATTTTTGGTAATATGAACTGTTGAATCTTATGAGCTTGTGCATTCTATTCAGGTAAATAGAGTTTTGAGCAAAGGGTATTTCATTTTATAGAGATATATAAAGCGAAAGTAATTATGAAAAAGCTTCTCGACATATACAATTATTTAATCTAGTTGATTTCATATGGGCATCTCATTCTTCTCCAACTTGCAACTAGCTTAATCAAAGCCTTCTGTGAAAAGAATTCTTGATGGTAAGGAACACTCTAGTTTTATATATATTTCAAGCTTTATTAAAAACCCTACATTAATGACATCTAACTTCAACCTACTTTGGCAAACCCCATGATATACCTAGTGAACTCAACTTGAAAGGAGGAGATAAGTAGGACTTTTAAGCTTGCATATTGACTTGAGAAGTGAGACTAGCAAGAAGTAGGAATTGATAAAATTTTCCATCCAAATGGTCATGGGAGATACCACAATTACTCAAATGGATGTGATAACTCAGTTTTTACATTTCTGCAAGATGAAAAGAGACGAGGTGCCATTCAAACATTTCATGAACCTATTATCAAGCGAAGTGGAAACTTTAACGATAAAAATATCAGGCGATTTTGCAAGGAATATAAGCTAGAAGCTTGATATCTCAGAGCTGGGCTTATACCTATGAATGACTTAGAGCTTATAGAGAATTTTGTGTATGTGTCTGAATTGCACTTACATGATTGACTGACAATGGAAGGTCAAACAAAGTAGTCACAGTACAAATCGGCACTCACAAAGATATTTGTGCTTGAAGATGTTGACAAGATAACTCGAATGACATTCTTAAAATGGGTTCATAAGGCTAAAGATCAATCCATTTTAGACATTAAGAGGGAATTTGATTGTAAATTTGATGACTTATTAGAATATGATAAGAAAGCTATAGAGCATGAAAAGGTGTCTTTATTCCTACAAGCAATAGAGATGAACGCTCGTGAGGAACCTCTTCCGCACTTACAAGACATGGAAACTAAATCCGGACTTACAGAAGAATGGGATGATGTTGAAGGAGCAGTAAAGAGGTATGTGGAGAAGCAAAGATCTATGGCAAAGTTTATGCAAGATTGGCATGAGGATTTGCAAGATAAACAAATGCAAACAACACATCAGCCTGCTCCAAATCCTCAAGGTAATCCATCAGATGTGAAAGATGTTGTGCCTCCTAATAAAAATGGAGGAAATGCTCAAAAAATTTAGTGATCTCATGATTCAAAGTGTTAAACAAATGATAGAGCCTCAGTCCTCACAAGCAATAGTAAGCTCCAAAAATTTTGGAAACTAAGAGATGTATGTGGTGTGACTCCTTGGAGCACATCAAGTACTTGTGTGAAAGCTTTAAAGATGCATTGGCTAATAATTTGTTCTTTATCAAAGAAAAGATGATCTATGGTGCAAAAACCAGGGAGAAGGTGAACATAAATTTTGGTTGGGAGGCATGAAAGTGTTCTTCCTTGGCACTTCCAATAACTATGCCTCAACTTCTCACATGTCTACATAAGTGTGTTATATAATTGATGACAATGACGATCTAGAAGCATGGTCTAGGGTAATGAAATCCCTAGACTGAGGAAAAATGCATCAAGAGATTTTAAAAATCGAAAGCAATGACATCCAAGGTGTAACTGGATGGAAAAATCTAGTAGATACACGCTCAGTGGCCACTTATCTATGCTCTTCTATGGAGCATGAAGTGATAGTTGAAGAGAAAAGAAGAATGGTTAATGAAGTTGAGGAAGAGAAGAGGAGAACTAGGTGACAAGTGGAAGCATCACAAGACCAATCCCAAATACCAAATCAAAATCAATTGACACAAATAAATCAACCTACTCAAATTATTCCACCATCACTAGCGACAACAAATCAACAAAATCAAATACCAAATCAAGCCCAATATCCTACTTCTGCTGATATGTCGATTCCTACACAAACAACTAATCTTCCTCAAGATCAAGAAATGAGGCCCGCAAAAAGAGGCCAAGGAAAGACAAAGAACCCATCATACATGTTGAAATCGCACATGGAGCAAGCTACCGATTTAAAGCAAGTTCTCGAAAAGCGAGTACTTAACAATGCGATTGAGTTTACACTAGGAGCATTGTTAGGGATAGCCAAGCGGGAGTTTCCAAAAGTGATTATTGACCTCTTAAGAAGGAAACAACAATTGATAACTGATGCTCAAGAATTTGAGAGGATGGATGAGGACTCACTTGTTCAAGTCTTGCAAGCACAAGCACAAGAAGAGAAAAATGTGTTCGAACAAATTGAAACTAATATGCATCTGTGTACACATGAGGAAATGTATTTGGAACAAACCTCTCAGGAAGCAATTCTTTCAAGTCACTATACCAAAGATCATTGGGCTTGAGCCATGATGGAGACATTAGTTAGGTCGGATAAGATCAGTAATCATGTGGTTGCTCTTATTGACCATAGATCCAAAATTAATCTTATGTCTGAGGACCTCTATGAAGGGGAAATGGTTGATTGACATGCATCCGGGCGGAGAATCGGAGGTGCTAACACAATGTTGGGAGAGCTTTTTGGTGCTCCGCAAGTACTAGTCATGATTGGTGATGTGACTACCAAAAGTTCTTTGTTCAAGATCACTCTAGTTATTCATTGATATTAGGGCAACGATATATTACTGCTCTTAGAATAAAAATGAAAGTTTTGGAAGATGGACTGACTTATGCATGAATCCAAAGCAAAGACAACAAGAAGGTGGTTCAATTTATGACAATTTGTGTGGATCAAGTCAGGAATAGGACTTCTCTCAAAGCAAGATATATTCCTAAAGAACTTGATTAACAAAGTTTTTGAAGGAAGCTTTCATAATTTGAGACTATGAAAGCTTAGAAAATGGAAGGTTCCCATGTGTAAATATGTTCATAATGAGCTTTATAGCACTTTCTTTGACTAATTCTTTCCAATTTCATGTTTTTGTTTAATTAAAGAAGTGAAAAAAACAATATGTAATAGACCTTCAAAAGAACTTCTATGGATGCAGAGTACTTGACTTTGATGAAGAAATCTCTGGGGTTTTTGACGAGATATCTTTTGCTGATACAATGTTTGACTTACAAGAATTGATTAATGGAAGGAGAAGTAATTGCGTGATTCATGTTCACTCTATTTCAATGTACAGGGAAATAACAAAATTTGAACAAGATAAAGATGGGAAAAAAGTTTATGTTGAAGCAAAGTATAAGACATTTGATAAAAAGATTAAACCAGTTCATTTTTGCTTCCTAATAATAGCAATCAACTTATGGATGGAGTGAAGAATCAACTACCACTCAGGGACAAGAGAAAGATAGGTCATGATTTCACTAAAGAAACTCTTCAGAAAATTTAATTAGGGAAAGATGACTTCCTCAACAAAAAAGAGAAGGACATATTCTCCCAAGAAATCAGATGTGTAGGTCCATTTGTGGTATCACCGATGATAATTTTTACGATACCACATGTACCATGGAATCTTTGACCAATTCCAATACCAAAGGCTCATATTTCAAAGCTAATTGAACTATTGAATGTAAAAAATAGAATGGGGATTCTTAAGCCATCAAGTGCTCCCTATTCCAATTGTTGGTTTACCATTTCGAAAAAGAATGGGTAATTGAGTTTTATTCAGGATCTACAACCAGTTAATAAAGCGACAATTTGGAAGATAGGAACTGGACCCATCATAGATGAATATGTGGAAGCTTTCTCGAGGAGATCTATTTACTCAATGGGAGACTTGCATTCTGGTTACGACCAATTCTAGTTAGCTCTCAAGAGTCGTCACTTGATGACCATGAGGATGCCACTTGGGCTAGTGTGCATGTGCACTTTGCCATAAGGAGCCACCAAATCAATGACACATATGATGAATGGTATGGACAATGTACTTTGGGATTTTATTCCACACCTGACCATGCCATTCATCGATGATGTTCCAATTAAAGGTTGCGAAGAGAAGGATAAAGATGCGATTCTTGATGAAAATGGATATCAAAAGTTTGTTAAAGATCATATAAATGATTGTGAATCCATTCTTAGTCGACTAGAAGAGGTACACTTGACATTATATGAAAAAAAGTCATTATTTGGAATACAAGAAGTCCTAATTGTAGGAAGTATATGTAGTCCAAAAGGAAGAAAACCATGCCCAAGGAAAGTGGATGCTCAAAGTATGATAGAAGTCTGCTTCTCAATCATTGAGGTGAGGAGATTTCTTGGTGCATGTGTTTTCTATGTAGTATGGATTCCACATTTCGTACATGTAGCAGAACCGTTCTATCAACTGCTACAAAAGGGGCAAAGACTTGAGTGGAAGGAAATCCATATTCAAGCTATGAGAAAATTGAAAAGGGTGCTCTTAGAGGCTCCACTGCTCAGAAAAGCCAATCACAGTGACAACAAACCAATTTACTTTACTATAGATACAAGTCCAACAGGCATAGGTTGGGCAATTGGCCAAGAAGATGAAGAGGAAAAAGATATGCCATTCGGTTTGGAGCCAAGGTGCTAAATGTTCATCAAAGAGGCTACCCTTAGATCGAACGGGAACTCTTGAGAATAATGAGTGCACATGTACATACTTCTAGCCTTGATGAAGCTTGTGCAAAATTGAACAAAAAATGAGCTTACTTGTCAAATTGAGAAGTGAGAAGCATAAATTGAATCTTTGGGAAGACAGAAACAAAAGAATTTAGGAAGTGGGAAAGAAAATGAAAAGAGAAATAAGAATATTTACGAGATTCAAATGGGAATAATAGAGAGATTTAACAAGAGTGAATATGAAAGCGAACGGAAAGAGATTGGAAAATATTTAATTACCATGTTTCCTGATCCAAACTGGAGTAAAGAGAAGTTTAGGAATATTTGAAGAAAATCAAATAACTACTTTCTGAAAGACGGTTTGCTTTGGAGATGTAAACTTGGCGTGAACAAAATTCTTGAGCGGGTTGTAGGCTATAACAGAGTGAAAGATAAATTTATGAATGAGATGCATAGTTCACTATGGGCCAGACACAAATGTTTTCAAGGAACATACGAGAAGATAAAAGAAAGGTATTGGTGGCCTGGAATGTATGTAGACATTCAAAATTATGTGGCCACATGTAAGATCTATCAAGTGTTCTCAAATATAAATAATAGGGATGAATTCCATCCAATGTATCTGTTGCAGAGTAAAAGAGCACAAAAGAGGAGCCTCAAAATTTTCAAAATTATGGGCACAATTTTTCTTCTTCAAATTCCTATGAAAACTTCATAAAGCCATGTAAATGCACTAGAGGAGTCCTCTAGATGCATAAATCCCAAGCATTGTATCATAATCCTTGTAAAATAGTAGGAAATTAGGGCTTATATAATAAAGTCTCAGTCTCTTGTGTGAAAAGACCATTTTTAGGGCACATGTATATCACTCATTTGATAACACTTTGTAGGGACTTTTTGCCATTGTGAGTAAGAGAGCTCTGATTTTCGAATTTGCTTCTTCTTCCTCTTGCATCTCCTTGCTTGTGAGCTTGCATGTGTGTATGTAGCTTGGAATTAGTGCATGGAAGTGTTGTCTATCCAATTGATTGCTTTTCTGAAGTGTGTAATGTGTGTGTGTGGTGTGAGGAGGTATGTGGTGAAACTAGGTGAGTTGTGCAGCTTTGTTTTTTTGCATATATCTTGAAGTAGATTGTCAGAATCAGACAAGACTAGCACTTTTGGTTGCGACTCATCGAGAGCTTTGAAATGAACCTGCTATTGACCATATTCTGAGTTCGGAGCTAAGAGAAAAGTCCGTTTTTGTGCTTACTGTTGTTTCATGTATCGTGACACCATTTCCACCTCTGAGAGTGATGAAGTGATAATAATAATTTGCATTCCCTAATAGCTATCTCACTTCATTGATCATTGTGCAAGTGCATGTCTTCATACACTCGATTAGGTTCAAGATACTTCTAAGATTGATAATTTAAATGTGTAATCCCCACTATATGCACATCTTGGTGATAGAGGAATAGTCTCTTTCGTTAGAAGTCCCTAAGTTTGTGCTTAGTTACACACGTTTTTTGGCACCGTTGCCAGAGAATTACGAGTCCAACCGAGGTACTCACAAGATGGTAAGAGCTCTTAGGAGAAGATACGAGTTATGAAGAGGTGAATACTTTGCTTTTATAAGTCAAATCTTTTTGCCCTTATTACTTTGCACTTGGAAAGTGTGTGTAGTAAGTTAGTAGACTTAGGAAAGTGAGTGAGTAAGAGTAGAGAGTAGGAAGGAGAGAGGAAGAGTAGAGTAGGTAGGTAGATTCCCCAAAATCACAAAAAAAAATTCTTATTTCTATACCATTCAGCTTTGGGTTAGCCTGGGGTATAAAAGTCAAATTGTTCATTTGAAAAATCACTTGTCTATGCAAGTATCATGGAGAGCTGATGACCGGTATCATGACTGAGAGATCATGCATGTTTGCTTTCTTAAAGAGAAGCTAAGCAAGGGGAGAACCAAGAGAGAGCATTAGTGAGGTGATACCACCTAAGATTTATTGTGAAAATCAAATTAAATTATTTGAAAATGTGACTGAGGGCACGATCAGTATCGTGGGGTAGATATCGTGGGATAGAGTGAGTATTTACTTTCTACAGCACATAAGGGGAAAGAGGAGTGCACAAGGATCACATAAACACAAAAAAAATAAAAAAATTTCTTCATTTGAGTGAGTTAAGACCAATTATCATGACCGGTTGAGTTCAAGTGTTGCGATACTTGAATTCCCGTGTATCGCGATACCTGGTAGGTATCGTGTATCACCGATACCTATACTCCCCCTGTATCGTGATACATTGGTATCGTCGGGGTGAGTATCACAATATTCAAGTATCGTGTATCACGACACTCCATGTTTTGTGTATCATGTATCGCCAATCACTGAGTATCGTGTATCGCGAGATTTTGAGTATCGTGTATCGTGATTATCGTGTATCGCGATACTGAAGTATCGTGTATCGTGACATCTAGTGTATCATGTATTGTGACTCTTCAGGTATCATGTATCGTGACCATCTGTGTATTGTGATACACAAGTATCGTGTATCATATAAACACCAAGTATCGTGTATCGTGTATCGTGAATTCCTTGTGTATCATGTATCATGGTAGTTAGAGTATCATGTATCGTGACAACATGTGTATCGTGTATCGTCAGTCCTTTAGGTATCGTGTATCACCTAAACCCTGTATCATGACCCGAGAGGTATTGTGTATCATTAGAAGCTAAGTATTGTGTATCATGAAAAAAAGCAGTAACTTATTGGACATTCCAAGGAAGGAGAACCTAAAATTGGGCTAAGCCAACTCCTAGAATAAATACAAGTCGGAGAAACAACTGATTGAGGTATTCAGTGGATGAACCTATGCTCAAGATGTGTACTAGGAAGCTGACGTAGTGTCATATCATCAGTACGGAGTGTAAATTTACCTAGTGCCAATTCCCAATATTCTGACACCTCTAGTGAATCAGACAAAGAAACTAGGATGGCTTCGGAGGACATGCATAGTTTAGTACCTTTGACAGGATTTATGTCCTTTATTGAAGGAGAATATAGGACCTCTTTGGAGTATGTGAACACCAATCAACATGACCTACCAATTTACTTAGATGGACTAAATAGAATCGTCGCATGAATGAAGAAAGCAAATGAATCTGCGTTAGTTCCTTGACCCGTAGTGAAATATGAAGGAGGGTTCTATATGGATAAAAGAGGAATAATTTATGCAGTGACCGACTATTCGAAAACTATAAGTGAACAACGTGAGAGTGGGAATGTGGACCATACTAATGGGGAAGGCACCAAAGCCAGGGTTTCTACACCTCGAGGCAAGTCTAAAGTAACTAGAATATGGAGAGGTGAAAAAATCCCTCAGGATGATGCGTTGACTGATGTATATGGTAGCCAAGATGGAGAAATTATTACAAGCACCTTCATCTTTGTGGGGAGAAAGTAGTAACCCAATCACCATCTATGAGCTATAAGATCCAAAGGATCTCTCTAGAATCACCTATCTTGACAAGAATATCAGGAATTACTAGCCCATATTGTAGAGAGTACACACGTGGAAGCAAAATGAAAAGTAAAGTACTCTCACAAAACAAAGAATGTGTGAGACACAAAATGAGTAGACCATGAAATGGGTAAACTCATGTGGATTAGAAATGAGCTTGCCAAGAGCATGGAGTAGGCTCCTCAAGCTTCTAACCAAGTACAAATGAGGGTAGAAGCCCTCCTTATATAGATTTGGGAGGTCCATGTTATATCTGGAAAGTAGATCAGAGTAGTACTTCTTCTGTGATAGGAATATACCTTCCTTTGTTTGCCAAACTTCCATACCCAAGAAGTAGTGTAGTAATCCAAGATCTATCATAGAGTACGCAAGATGAATCTGTGTGATGATAAACTGGATGCTTTCTTTGTCTGAGCCTATCAAGATTAAGTCATCTACATAGAGAATGATGATGGCTACTAAAGACTCCTTTTCATAGAGATTAGCATTAGCATTGCTTCTGTGAAATCCCTTGTCTTCAAAGAACTTGTGAATCTTTTCATACCAGGCCATGGGAGCTTGCTTGAGTCTGTAAAGTGCCTTGTGAAGCTTGTAGACTTGATCTTCTTTGCCATTGATCTTGAAGCCTTCAGGCTGTTCAACATATACTTCTTCTTTAAGATCTCCATTGAGGAATGCTCTTTTGACGTCTAGCTGGTAAATGGGCCACTTAAAGTTAGCACTTAGTGCTAAGATGATTCTTATGGTTGTGAATCTTGCAGTAGGAGCAAAGGTTTCTTCATAGTCAATGCCATGTTGTTGCTTGTATCCCTTAGCTACCAACCTTGCTTTGTACTTGTCTAATGTGCCATCTGACTTGTACTTAACTTTATAAAGCCACTTAACTCCTATGACTTGATGGTTTGTGGGTTTAGGTACAAGAGTCCAAGTTTTGTTCTTCTCGATTGCATACATTTCTACTTGCATAGCTTCTTCCCACTCAGGTTGTCCTTGAACTTCCTTGTAATTAGAGGGTTCTGGGATTTGTTGAATCTGATGCATTAAGGCGTAATTGACATAATGACTTTGTTCTCGCTGTCTCTTGTCAATAAGTCTTTGAGATATTCTAGGATGACTTGAAGTACTTGCAGAAAGTAATTCACATTTGGTTTTCTTCCATAGTATGCTTCGAAGGGTGTTTTGTTGTGTAATGCACTTGTAAATCCTCAATTAAGAATGTGAACGACAGTATGCACGACTTTTGCCCAGAACTTGTAGGGTAGATCCTTGTGATGAAGCATAGTTCTTGCCATTTCCATCACACTGCGTATCTTTCTTTCAGCTACTCCATTCTGGGATGGAGTATGAGGTTGAGTGACTTGTCTTTTGATCCCTTTCTAGTTGAGAAAATTATCAAAGTCATGATTGATAAACTCACCACCTCCATCTGATCTGATAGTTTTAACTTTAGTCGAAGCTTCATTCTCAACTTCCTTGATCCAAGTTTGAAACTTAGAGAATGTGTCTGCCTTTGACTTCAAAAAGTACACCCAAATATAGCGAGAGTGTTCATCTACTAGAAGATAAAAGTAGAGGGATCCACTCAGGGATGGGGTGTTCATTGGTCCACATAAGTCCATGTGGATAAGGGCTAGAGGGTTTCTCGCTCGTGTTGAAGCTTCCTTGGGAATTGGGGCCCTATGTTGCTTGCCTTGGGTGCAGACTTGGCAGACATCAGTAAGTTGCCCTATCTTTGGCAATCCCTTCACAAGTTGGGATGAAGAGATTTTTGATAAGTAAGAAGTGTGGCCAAATCTTTGGTGCCACAAACTTGAGGTTGATTCATTGGATACAAAGCAAGATAGTTTGTAGAGGCCTTTTTCTTCAATACCTTGAGCAATGACATCCTTTGTATGGGGATCAACTACCTTAACTGAGGTGTTATCAAAACATACTTGTTTGTCCTGATCTGCTATCAAAGATCCACTCATGTGGGGAGCTAGAAGTAACTAGGGCATTGGCGTCTGTGGAGATGAAGAGTTCCTCACTGGAACAGTGGGATCTATGTTGGGATCCTTTGATGCTTGCCTAGACGTAGAAGCTTTCGATGGTTGTTTCTTTTTATGGCAAAACTTTTCTAAGTGTCCTGATTTTCCACAAAAATTGCAGGTGAACTTCTTCGATGAATTATGCGATCCTTGCTTAGATCCATTGCTAGCATGATGACTTGTGGTTTTGCCCTTATTGAATGGGCCTTTGGCCTTCATGGCAGACTCTTGGGCGGAAGTCATTTTGGCTCGCGAGTTGTGAAGGAGCAATAGTCGACAAACCTCTTCCCAAGATAAGACTTGGCCGCGATTATACAAAGTTGTGACAAATGTCTCGTACGACTTAGGTAACTTGTGAAGAAGCCTAATGGCCATGTCTTCACTAGAGATGTGCCTACCACATAGTGCTAATTTATGCTGGTAGTCCTCAAATTGGGCTATGACCTTGGTAATTGTGTTGTGTGGCCTAATTATCAAATTATGAAACTCGGCCTCTAATGCATATATTTTCGAAGGGGTTTTGTCTTCATACAAAGCGACTAACATATCCCAAGTGTCCTTGGACGTCTTACAGGCCGTGATATGTCCTTTCATCAGTTCGTCGCAGGCAAATAATAGCTGACCTAAAGCTCTTTTGTCTTTGACATTCCACACATGCCAATTGTCTAAGTTGGTATCCCTATTGGGTTCGGGGTCCGACCCATCTACTACCTCATGAAGGAGATTCGTGTAGAGATATGTGCACATGACATCTTTCCATAGATTGTAATTTTGTCCATTGAGGTGTTCATCCTTAGGAAAAAAAATAGGTGTGAAAGAGGGTAAGAAGTTAGCCATAGATGATGAGCTACCTTCACTTTTGGTCATTACAAAGCTTTGAGGATAAAGTGTTTAGAAACACTATCAAAGATACTTGCCAAAAGTACCGCTTCAAAATAATTGCAAATCTTGAAATGAACGACTCGATACTAGACTGAAAAACTCCTTGGCGAGGGGGGGCTTAGAGTAGCCGTCCACTTGCACCAAGGATTAGAAGAAACACTTTGGGGGGGGGGGGGCTTAGAGATAGCCCTTCACTTGTGCACAGAGAGACACCGTGGAGTGGGTAGAGTTGATGCTCAAAGAGAACTTGTGGGTGGGCTTAGACTAGCCTCCAATCCCACAATCATACACACACAATAATTTTTCTTTTATTGCTTGAGTTTACAAGAGAGGGCACTTAGTGCCAAAGTAGAATCTTGCCTAGTAGCAAAGAGACGACCAACTTAAATCAGCGACCGCTTTTAAATAGAGAAAATTGGATATGATCTTCGTGTAAATTTGACTAAAATGACCCCTTCATATTAATCACCAAGAGCCTTTTGACCATGTTCACTCACCACGCTCAAGATAGTTAATATTATGTTGAGATGATGCAATGTAAAGTGTGAGAAGTAGACTAATACTGAGATGGGTCCACCACGCGATTGTTATGATCAATGACTCCTGAATGACGCAAGAATGCAAAGTGGTGATTATGACATCATAAGTGATGTTTTATAGATAAATTACCTATATTGCACTGATAGATTTCCACGTGGACCAATCACACATGCAAGATTTAGCGATATATCTGAGAGCCCAAACATAAGGTTTTGCCAATTTTGTATGTGAAGAAATTCAAACGCTCCTTAAAAAGTCTGTGGCGCCATCTAATTGAATCATTCGTTTAGTTCTTCTGTTCTATGCAGTGCATCATGTGAGTATTTAATGTGTGATTCATAGATGGAGGGACAGATGTCAAACATGCCTCACCAAAGATAGCAAGAAACCATTCTTTCGCCACCAATTATAGCTAATCACGTGGGACCAATGAAGAATGCCGCACTCTGAAGGCTGGCGTCTTGAGAATAGGCTTAAGAGAGCTTAATACAGATGAACCTCGCTGTTTCTCTGGTGATCTGGCAAAGTCCCAAAGAGAAGACAGTTGTAGGATGTATAGCATTCTCTGATGTTTCTCTCTCTGATAGGCTGATTGGTGACTCCACCTTCCTTAGAGCTTCACGATGTGAAGTTATCAAGCCTTCAACTAGATAGGTACTTCTTTCCCTGCACAGACAGACAGAAAAGAGGCACGGAGCAGTTCGTTTGAAGCAGTAGACATGGGGAACGAGCCAGCTGCGAAATCCGTCAAGAGGTTCGGTTCCAGGAGCAGACTGCTGCTCACGTTAAGCCTCTCCCAGTATCACCAGCGCAAATCTTGCCAACAGGAATGGAAGCCTCACCCACAATGAGCTGGCGATAGAACATGAACGAAGTGCTGTTACTGTAGCGAAAGCTGACGTGGTTCGGATTGTAGACGGAGACGAGCACTGTGAGCGAAGTGATGTTACTGTAGCGAAAGCTGGCGTGGTTCGGATTGTAGACGGAGACGACCACTGTGACCACTACGTTTCATTAGCAGTGGCTCATCCTCCTTCACCTCCGTCTCCCCGCTACCCGCTACCCGCTCATGGTAGGCACGACCCCCTCCTTCGGCTGCTGTAGCTCGTGCAAACTCGACGTCCCCGGCTCCCTTTGAGGTGTCTTCCTTTTAGGCATGGCCCCCTCCTTGGGCTGTTGTAGCTCCTGCAAACTCGACGTCCCCAGCTCCCTTTGACGTGTCATAGGCTTGCTATAGGATGGTACTCGGGTAGTTTGACATGCAAGGCAGTAGAAACAACCCAAAAACATGCGTAGAAATAGCCTCAATAATTGAGCAAAAGAGTGCAAATCGGTTAAAGTTGGAAGCACCTTCACAAAGTGTTTATAAACACCTTTAATCAACTAGGATCCAAGCTCAACTCTTCATTGACCACAAAACTGAATTTTGAAAACACATTTACTCGATGTATGAGATTTTATGGAAGGGAGCGATGTAGCCCACAAATGGGATGATTGATTACCATAAAAATGTGGAGAGAGGGTTCTCAATGGTCAAACTTAATAGAGTAACCTTGCTGTTAAGATTAGTTTTGGCACATCGTACTACCCAAAAACAGTAAGCAATAAGTGTGATAAGCTTGAGCTTGATCCCACAAATGATTTCTCCAAATTGGGTAAGCATGGATGCAAGTAACACAAGCTAAGAAAAGGGCTTACTATGCACATAAATACTTTCCTCTATATGTCTATGTTGTGTATTTCATGCAATTTCAAAAGGAAAAAGAATTAAATCAAAAGCATTGTTTGTTTTAATCATAAAAATTTCAATCTACTAACATGATTTTATGCCTCCCCCGTGGACATTTCTGTGGATCTTCTTTCCAGGTTGCGGTTGATTATTTGGAGATACTATATGAGGTGATTGCTGGATTTCTAAAGAAAAAGAGAAGAAAAGCTATTGTCGAGAAGACTTGAAGTAAAGCATTGACTGAAGACCGAAGAGAAGTAAAGCATTGACTGAAGACCGAAGGGAAGTAAATCTTGGAACGCAAAGATCAAAGCCGAGACTTGTGGGCGACTTCTTGCACTGTAGTAAGAGGTCTACGTTATATTTGGCCGATCCGCACTGTATCGGTGGCATATTGTATCACCATTCCGCACTGTAGCGATTTGTTGTATCACCGACCCACACTATCGCGAGAATATTTGTATTACTGAGATTTTATTGGACGACTTCAGCCATATTTGTGTTGTATCATTGATCCTTGTCTGCACATCGATCCGGTGACTTTCGTGTTTTAACGTGGTATCTGGATTCTTTCACTCTCAACGCCTATGGTCTTACGCATACGCGTATTCGCTCATCTCTTTCGAGGGGTAAGGGCCTACGTCGATCGCCATACCAGAGAGAGGGCGAGGCACCCAACGTGTAGACACCGCTCGTCGGACGTGGGAACGACGCACACGGTGGGCGTGATCCAACCCCGCACTGGCTCTTCCCATCACCTGATTCCTTCGCGACAACATGCCATGAAGAGTGAGCTAGATTCTATTCACAAGAATGGTAGTTGGGATTTAGTACCTTTGCCAAAGGGCAAGAAAGCTTTACCATGTAAATGGGTATATAAGCTAAAATTCACATCAGATAGTGCTTCTCCAAAATATAAAGCATGACTTGTTGCAAAGGGTTTTAAGCAACAACATGGTGTTGATTTTGAGGAAATCTTCTTTCCAGTGGTCAAGCTGACTACTTTGCGCATGTTGCTTGGATTCATTGCAATGGAGGACTTAGAGCTAGTCCAAATGGATGTGAAAATTGCTTTCTTGCATGGAGATCTTATAGATGGATTCATTGCAATGGAGGACTTAGAGCTAGTCCAAATGGATGTGAAAACTGCTTTTTTGCATGGAGATCTTACAGATGAGATATATATGGAA
>CM035437.1:105404626-105427126 GCA_020310875.1 Ceratopteris richardii
AGTGCGTGCAACTTTGAAAAATAAAATTACATATTCGAATCCGGCGGCATAACACTGGCACGCACAATGGACTCAACCCAAAAAGGAAAATACAGTCAAGGCTCATCAATAATGCCTTGTATATACATGGTTCTAGCTAATTTAAATGTGCGAGTAATTTTTTGCTTCAATGAGTCCAGCATAGTTTTCAAAATGTCCTGCTCGAACAGTTGTGCATCAGTTCGAACCGAACTAGTAGCAACTACCCGACTCATCAGCAATTCGGTCTGCATTTGCAAAAATGCTTGTTGAAGATAAAAATCGTTGGCAATGGCCGCATCTATTCTCAGCTTTATTTCGACGATTTCTGCATCAATTCTGGACAATCTCTCGGCTTGAAATCCCAACTGTTTTTCTCTTCGTTCTAGTTCCTGAGCTTGATACTAGATGGTTTTATAATAGGCATCTCTTTCTTTCATAATGCCTTCCATCTCCTTCTTTATCTGAAGCGTCCGGCCCATCTGTGCTTCCAATTCATGACTGTTCTGAAAGAGTTCGGTAGTCACTATCTTGAGCTCTTCAGTGTTCTGCATGGCCAAGTCAGCCATTTCTTGTCCCTTTTGTGTCACTAGCTCAAGATCCGCAGGAGTTTCTTCTAATAGATTGCCAAGAACAACCCAAGCATCGTCTTTATCCTGCACCATTTGTTCCAATTGCTTTATTTCTTCATCGCGAGATGCGAGAAGAACGGTTTTCTCCTTCAACTCAGCTAGTGCGTGGTCACGTTGGGCAATCAGATTATCTTGCTCTGCTCACCTTGGAGTTGCTCAATCTGAATGTGCAGGGCATGGTTCTGTGTCACTAGCTCAAGATTCGCACGAGTTTCTTCTAATAGATTGCCGAGAACAACCCAAGCATCGTCTTTATCCTGCACCATTTGTTCCAATTGCTTTATTTCTTCATCGCGAGATGCGAGAACGGTTTTCTCCTTCAACTCAGCTAGTGCGTGGTCACGTTGGGCAATCAGATTATCTTGCTCTACTCACCTTGGAGTTGCTCAATCTGAATGTGCAGGGCATGGTTCTCTGCTTTGACCGCATTTGCTTCTTCCTATAGTGGGCCAATATCCGCTTCGAGAAAATCCACTTTGCCTTGCAATTCTTGCCGAATATTCTTAGTTGCCAGCTTCATCTGGAGGGATAATTGCTCGGAAAACTGTATAAGGAGGCGACCCATAGATTCCAATTCGGTGAACATTATTGTTGGAGGAGGAAGGGAAGGGGGAAATTGTGATGACGAGGCCGTCAGCAAATGAGGGGAGGATGGTGGCGAGTAATCTGGAGAGGATAATGGAAGGGTTGAGGCCTCGCGAACACCAGTTGAAGGGCCACCAGAATGAATTTCAGTAGCATCAGGAATGATAGGGGGAGAAGGGAGAAGAACGTTTGGTACCAACACAATTCTGATCTCATTCGGATTTGTCACCTCAGTAGTTTCGATCACAGCCTCAACAATTGCAATCACTTCCTTGATGATATCATCTATGATCTCCTTCACAGCATCCTCATCCGGCTGATGAGATTCTTCTCTTGAAGAGACTTCCTCGACATCCTCCATGCGTGCATCTTGTTCCAGCTGCTTGATAGGAGAAGATGGGATGGAGGATTCGACCTCGAGAGAGGTGGCGGTGTCATGGAAGACGTCAGCTTCATGTTCGGCGGTGGAGCCCTGCACCTGGCTTTCAGAGGGGCTAACACATCTGCGTTTGCGGCGAAACTGTTGAAGCAAATCTTCATCGTCATCAACTTCAATCATCTGGGAGGCTTCTTCATATCGCAACATGGTAGGTGGAGGTGGTTGTGCGGCTTGGATCACTGGAAAAAGGAAAGTTAGAATATGGGGTAAGCGGGTGCGAGGGATGTCGTTCTTTGTGATTTGCTTTGTAACCATCACACATTCACGATGAATACGCTGGAAGAAAAAGGCTGCAAAATTTACAGGTTCACGGGAAGCCATATCTATCATGGAATAAAATGATCGGGATATACCATAGGTACGTTTTTGCAAATTCAGCGCGCCGACAAGGAATTGTAGAGCAGTGCGCTCTGGTTTGGGGCGACAAAGGATGGCAAACTCATTAGATTAGTGCCGGGGAAATAGTTCCTTCATGGTGGCAAGAGGGAGGAGCGGTCCATGCTCCAATCGTTCCTGAGGGAGGCGGAATCCCTCAACAAACGTATTGAGCATAACTACAGTACGAGGGTTTGAACATGTAACCGGCCAACACTGCTCTGTAGTAGGTGTGGTGGCGATGGCAGAAATAATCTGTGCATGAAAGGGGTGATACTCCACTGAATGCCAAGGCAATTCAGCAAAGGTCAACAATCCCCAAGTGCGCAAGTACTCACTCATATCTGGAGTGAGTCCCGCACGGAAAGTTGCTATATTAGCCAAAGCTTCCATGGCACGCACAAATAGACACAAAAACACAGGGTACACAGAGCTCGCAAACACACAAACACAATAGCGATTATCAGTGGAAAGAACAAGATTAAGTAAGAGCACGGGAAACATTAGGCGGCAAGAACCCTAATCATAATGCAGTATTGGAGAGATATCCTTCATAATTGCAGCATGCATGCATGAACAGAAGCAGTGACACAGTGGCGACTATTAATCATGATTAATTCAGCAAAACGGCAGGATTAGGGCAAATGGTCAACCGAAATACAGGGAGCAAAAAAAGCAAAAGAAAAAGGACCGAATACACCTCAGGAGTTACCAGATGGCTGGTGATAGGGGCAGAGCTTAGGGCCATTAATTACTTCTGGAAGGAAAACACCTGTTAAGGTCGCCAACCGAAAAGTGGAGGGTCCCACTTTCTCAGCAATCCGGTATGGACCAAACCACTGTAACTTAAATTTTCCGGCAGCGCGATTGGCTTTAGCATTATAAAATAAAACGAGTTGGTCAACCGTAAAGACAGGGGTTTTGAGGAAACGATCATGAGTACGGGCTTGATGGAGCTGAACTTCTTGAAGAGTCATGAAGCTTTCCCAGTGTTGTTCATCCAATGATCGGAGCACATCCAACCGGAATGGAAAAGATTCTTCCGGCAGCAATTTCTGAGATAAGGCTACCTGCAGACTCGACACCACTACTTCCATTGGAGCAATAGCTTCGAGGCCATAAGCAAGTTTAAACGGAGTCATTCTGGTAGCTACTTTGTATGTGGTCCGATAAGCCCACAAAACTACAGGTAAGAGCTAGTCCCATTGTTCTGGACACTCCAGGATCAGTTTTCGGAGAATATTCAACAGGGTCTTATTGGTACTCTCAGCCAAACCGTTCGCGCGAGGATAGTAAGATGAGCTGAACTTATGTAGAATCTGGAAAGTCTGAGTCAATACGTTGCAAAATGTGTCCTGATCTGTCACGATTTCCAGAGGTAAGCCATATCGAGGGAAGACATCCTTCATCAAACATTTGGCCACCGAAACATTTGCCCAGGCTTCCGCCCACCTAGTGGCATAGTTGGTACATGTTAGAATATATCGGTTGTTGGTGAGGATCGCCGGGGGTGAAATTGGGCCAATGAAATCTAAACCCCACTTCTGAAAGGGCTCCAATGGTAGGACGGGTTGGAGAGGAAAGAAATGGCGCTGAAAGGGCTGTCCAGACCGTTGACAGACATCACATTGCTGCACAAATTGAACAACATCTCTGTACATGGTAGGCCACCATAGCCCGCTTTGCAGGATTTTGCGATGAGTGAGATCAGCGGCGAAGTGTCCTCCAGTGGGTGCTGAGTGAGCCATGGCAATAACTAATGCCGATTCATGTGGAGGGATACATCTGAGCAAGACACGAGTATGATCTATGTAATATAGTTGTCCCACAATCAACCAAAATCGTCGACTATAGACGATAGTTTTCCGGCGCAGCGCAGTGGGAGTATTCAGTGGAAGACAACCATCAGTGAAAAAATTCATTAACATATCATAGTATGTAGGAGCAACAAGAAGTTCTGCAAATTCTTCAGAAGTTGTCTTGGTGACGTAAATAGCCAGCGTAGTGTCATCAACACCTACTGGAGACTCATCGGAATCTAGAAGAGATAAAAAGTCCGCCAAGACATGTGTTGTACCTGGCCGATGAATAACTTCATAATCAAACTCCTGTAATAGTAAAACCCATCTTGCCAATCTGCCACCTAAATGTTGTTGGTGAACTAAATACACGAGTGCGGCATGATGCACATGGAAAGTGAATTTTCGTCCCAGCAAGTAATGCCTGAACTTCTTAACAAAGTACACCAAACCAAGACACTCGCGTTCTATCACGGAGTAATTCCTTTCTATCGGAGCTAATCGGCGACTCGCATAGTACACAGGCTGAAACCATTTGTCAGTTTATTGCATTAGCACACTCCCAATTGCGATATCTGACGCATCCACAAAGACATGGAATGGACGTTCCCAATTAGGCGGTTGCAGGATCGGAGCCTGTGTCAATAAGACCTTCAAATGATCAAATGCCATTAGACACTCGTTAGTCCATTCAGACTTCCGCGGGGTACTCGTCATAAGTCTATTAAGTGGCGTCACTAGATGAGCTAACCACCGTAAATGTCTGCCATGCCACCAGATTCGGCCCAGGAACCACATAACTTCTTTCGGTGTCTTTGGGACCGGTACCTCCAAGACGGCTGCTACTTTATCAGGATCTACCTGTATTCCTTGTTTAGAGATGATATGACCGAGCAACTTTCCCCAGGAGACTGCAAAAACTGATTTGGTAGGATTTAAACTTAATCGATACTCCCGACACTTTTCAAAGCAACACCGTAAATGATACAGGTGTGCTGAAGTGTCACCAAACAATGAAAAAATCATCCAAATAAACTTGCATAAATGTTGTCAAGTAAGGTGAGAACACTTCCTGCATACATCTTTGGAATGTACTTGGGGCATTCCGTAACCCGAACCACATTACGGTGCATGCATAAACGCCCCAGTTGGTGATGAATGTTGTCTTTGGTATATCTTGTTCTGCCATACTTGATTGTATCCATTGTAGCCATCCAGGAAGGAATACATTTTGTGACCTGCTACCCTATCGAGCATCGTATCCAGAAAAGGAAGAGGGAACGGATCTGGTACGGTGGCTGTGTTAAGCTTCCGGTAATCGACACAAATGCGTAACTGTTTATTTTTCTTCGGCACTATTACTATTGGTGAGATCCACTCTACATGTTCAATGGGAACAATGAATCCAACCTTCACCAAGCGATCTAACTCTGCTTTTACCTGGGCTACATAATGCGAATTCATCCGATAGTTGGCTTGCTTGAAGGGTCACGCATCTGGCTTCAGCACCACCCGGTGGTGATAAATTTGTGGATCAAGACCTTTCATGTCTTTGTAATCCCAAGCGAAGACATCTGAGAACTCACACAAGAGTTGTACCAAATCATCTTGGAATTTGTCTGCTAATCCTGCCTTAATTTTAACTGGTCTCGGGTTGTCCGTGTCACCCAAGTTGTATGTTACCAATTGATCCTCCGGTACATAAAACTGTCGAGGCTTGGCCAAGTCATCAGCTGGCTGCAACAGTTGTTGTAAGGTCGCTTCATCCATAGTTATGTCATCATCTGCTTCTGCGTCTCCAGTCATTGGTATGACTGTACAAGCTGCCAGACTCCACTTATCTGCTACCGCTTGTAAGTCTACAGTACCTAATGGGATAAGGTCCTTGTTGGTCTTGAGGAAAGCCTCCTCCTCATCATCAGATAGCCCGTCCAACATATGGACCGGCTCTACTACATATGGACGTGCGTGTAGATCACAGGGTTGCATAGCATCCAATGTAACTACATATTTTCGATGATTGTCTTTAAAAATTAACTCTTGAGCTGACCAATCCTGTACGACTTTGTCTTGCTTTAGCCATGGTCGACCGAAGAGTAAGTTGTAGTCGCTAGATTCGGGTAGCTCCAAGACTACAAAGGTCATTTTAAATGTAGTTCCCTGCAAGGTAATAGGAATATTACGTACTAGTCCTACCGGATGGACTCTAGATTGGTTTGCCATTTGCACAAAGAACTGCACTGGTTCCATTTGGGTCCAACCCAGTTTCTTACAGAGGGCAGTTGTTGCAATATTCACACCCGACCTTCCGTCAATTAAAATCTTGGGTGATCTTGTGGTTTTTATACCAAACTGTAATCAACAGTACTGTATGATCCACCGTAGAATCCATCTCAGGTTGTATGGTCACCGTTGTCGGAGTACAAGAAGGTCCGGGGCTGACTTGCTGTTGGAATTGTTGTCGTACACTAGGAACTAGGGCGAGCAACTGTCCCAATGGAATTTTGATTGAAGCCTTAGCGATCACGTCCCATACCTAGTCTGTTTGTGCTGTGGTCATAACCGACTTTGATGGTGATTCTGATGTGGTCGGGGCCGAATTTTGTGCATTCGATCTTGTATTTGGCAGAGGACCCTGTGTTACCGGAACTGGATCAGGGAACACCGTTGACTCCTTGGTTGTCCATTGAGTGGCCTTTGCAAACATCCGTTGTTGCTCACGAATTCCGGGCTCCAAAACCTCAGTTGCTGGTTGCAACTATTAACCCGATCTTGTCTAAACTACGACTGCTTGTGACTCAACTGGGGAAATATATACCATATTTGTCATCAGATGACCCGACTCCTGTATTATGGTGTTTACTGCTGTTCTACCCTGCACCTTTGCATTGTATGCAGAGGTTTTTGTTGAGTGCCCTGTCGTGTTACAGATGGCACAATACATTTGGTTGAGAGCACATGTGGAACTAGTATGACCGGGATTCTTACACTTAGTACAATACACGTGTTTGGACGGATCCTCGATCACGTTCTTACTTGCTTTCAACCATTCCAAATCCTCCATAAAGCCTCCAACCTTGTGCTCCAACTGCAAGGCCATTGCAATGACAGCATCCAATGTCATTCCGCCCACACAACGAATGATCATAATCTGTTTTAAGTGTGGATTCAATCCGTTAATGAACCATTGTGTTATGACATCATCTGGTATGTTGGCATGCACCGGAGGCAGCTGCCACAAGTGAGTTCTTCTTCAACCAAAACCTCTGCAGGAACGCGTCCCTCACATCATCATAATTACTGAAATGATCAATATCGTATTCTATCAACCACCTTGCTGCTTCATTAACCAATGTGGCCTGAAACACTATGGCCTTGTACGTCGGATTTGGTGGGTGGTTCAACACTGCATAACTGATCTCGAATGTGCAAACATGTGCGTCGAGATCATCCCCGGAAATCCACCGAATTTTGCATAGGTCACTCCGGTTGGGATCAGTCGAGGTGGGATGATTGGTTGTGGCTGTTGTTGTTGTTGCTACTGAAATTGCGGTTGCGGCTGTGGCGGTGTTTGTTGCTGTTGCTGTGAGCCATTCATGGTACTATTGTTGGTAATGTTGTTGTTACCTGAATTTTGAGGGGGTGTCTCTTGAACTTCTGAATCTGTATAGTCAGCGTGTTCACTTTCCGGTCCAAAAATGTCATCGAACTGTTTGCTTAGCTCCAAATCCAGCAGCCTTTCCTTAGCTTTGGTGTCGAAATCAGGTAGACTTGCACCGAAAAGGGGTGAACGCAATAAGTGTCCACCAGGCAGCACCGAAGTGTCATCGAAAAACTTCAAATTGCCACTGAGTGATGCCGAACTTCCACCGGAACTCACCGAAGTCTCACCAGACCAAGTTACCCTATGACCGGACACGTTCTCATCCGGTACCACGATCCTATCACCAAAACCGGCCAAATTTTGACCAGATAGTGCCGAACTGATTGCACACTGCGTCTCTGTACACCCAGAAGTCACGTACCTTCTCCAAAAAGTACCAGACTCACACCAAAATTCACCAGAATCTCATCATGGGTTACTGAACTAGCACCGGAATCACTACTGATTGGCTCCGATCCTTCTGCAACTGGACTTAATTGGCCTGTACTCCTACCACCCGGGGGTGTCCCTAATAAGCTTGGAACTGCCCATGGATGTTGATCTCTCCTATACTTTGGGTAGGACTCACCGGAACGAGTAACTGGCATATATCACTTCTTCAACTAGTAGTTATTATTTTCCATTACTTATCTTTTTTTTAATATAAAGGAAGTTCGGCAATAGCCTACTCTCCCGGACTTGAATTAAATTAAGAAACAAAGGTACAAAAGAAGGGGACTAGCGCCCACGGGACCCCCCAAATCCCACAAAGCAGGGGAAACTTGTATGAGTTCTAGGTTGCATTACATAGAAGGTTGATCACCCTCTCATCGCCCTCATGCGGGGCCCACTTGGGTTTGAGCTTGTTGTTGATCAAAATGAGGACTTTATGGTGCCTGAAGGGGGGGGATTTCTTACAGTTAACAATCCTTTTGCCAAGGAGGAATAGCGATTTCTCAATCGACCATTCCTTGGGGGTATCGCCGAAGTTGAGAGCACACCTCTCCCGCCAGATTTTCCACAAGACTTCCCCTCTGATGGCGCTCCAGAGTGTCGCGGAGCAGCCGATCGCTTCTCCCAAAAGGACTTGTTTCCAGCTAAGCTGTTTCAGAAGTCTGAGTTTCTTTCCCACCGTCTGCCATATTTTGAAGGAGCAGGGGCAGGAGAGGAAGATGTGTGGGACATCTTCAATAGCCCGGTGACAGCGTTTGCACCAGGGAGGGACCCCGCAAATTTTGCTAGCCTTGTGGTTAGTCCAAATTCCACGATGCAGAATTTGCCATAGGAGGACAGACTTCTTAATCTCGATCAGGGGGTGCCAAATACTCATGAATTTCATGTCCCATCGAAGCCGCGTCCAAGCCAGGCGCCACTTCTTGTTGAGACTGATCTGGTGGTCAGTCGTTTCTTTGATGTTCGGGATTTTGAGTAGGTTATTTCCATTGTGCCACTTATCTTGATTACTGCTCTACTCTTACTGGTTATTCCAAGTCGATTTCCATCTTCCCACATACGGTGCCAGTGTTAAAAGCGCTTTCCGTTAAGCCACTTTTAATCTCATTTCTGGGTTCTTGGGAATGGATAGGGGTCTGACAGTGCAGAGGCCCTTTATTTAATTTTCCCAGTTTAACATTCAACTAAACAATTAATTGTCTTCCAACTCAAAATTATCACGATGCAATACATTTATCACATGAATTAACAACCAGGACTTCACACAGACTTATTAATGTTATCGTAACATTACTGTGTTAATAATCAACCACTGGAACTTTAAGAATAAGACATAGTACTCAGGATATGGACGAATCTGCAATACCATAGCATCCGGTGCGGTCGTCCAGATAGACAATCTGGCGATTCCCGTCTCTCTCTACTGAACCCCGTGATTGCCTTTACATTAATGAATAATAAGGTAAATCTGTTCGCTACGCCTTTTCAGTGCGTGCGACTTTGAAAAATAAAATTACATATTCCAATCCGGCGGCCTAACAGTATGTATGCATCTCTCTCTATCTCATTCTCTTTCTATTCATATCTCTCTCTCCTTCATCTCTCTCTTTAATCTCTCTCTCTTTCTCTCTCTCTCTCTCTCTCTCTCTCTTTCTCTCTCTCTCTCTCTCTCTCTCTCTCCCTCTCTCTCTCTCTCTCTCTCTCTTTCTCTCTCTCTCTCTCTCACTCTTTATGTTTCTCTAGATCTCTCTCTTTCTTTCATCTCTCTCTCTCTCTCTCTCTCTCTATCTCATTCTATATCAATAAGAAACAAAAAAATCACTTACTTCAATGTAATTGTTTGGAGCGTTGTCGTCAAAGTCCACTTAATGTTGTCCTTCGTTGAATTCCAAAGAACACACGCAAAAAGCTCCTGCAAAACTAAAGAGAATTAGAAAAGGGAAAACACAAAGAAAGAGAAAGGCTGCTATAGTATGTGCGATACTTACCAAAATTTCATATCTAGAGAAATAGAGAGGTGTGTGTGTAGAGAGAGAGAGAGAAAGAGAGAGATGTGTGTACACAATATGCTCAGAATGTAGTTCACGCACGCAAACTCGACAGTAGCAGACTTTCATTCAAAATACGAGCAAATGTCAAATTTTTGCTCTCAGGCCCGGTTAAAATGTTGCATCGGTATGAGCATCAGTATAAGCATCGGTAATTTGTAGTAAATTACCGACGCCTATATCGATGCTTATACTGACGGTATTGCATCCTGGTTTTTCAAGCATTTTCAACGGTCATACCGATGCCGAGCCATGATCGTCAGTATGGACAACGTCAGTATGCACCTCATATGTTGTAGTGCAGATGCTTTGACTAAAGCTCTACCACAAGATAGCTTTCGACACTACTGTCACTTGATGGGGGTTACTTGATTCATGATCTTACACAGTCACTTGTATATTGTGTAACATGCCCATCAGGTGGGAGGTATAGTTTGTATACTTACACTCAGGTATTCTTTATCGTTCTTTATTTTTCTCCCATAGTTACTTTGTCCATATTGACCTTTAGTGGGAGATTTTTACCATTAATGTCCATGTGAAAGGCCAAATGGCCACTAGACACTTCTTTGTACATGTTCTTTAATAAAACATATAGTGGCCTAGTCAGTCACAGACTGTAAGTTCGACCACATTTGTAATACCTAAGACGTCTATTTTCATGCTCCCTGTGTACTGTGTTTTTCTTGCATATTTTGCAGCCTTTTGTGCGGAGTACTGTGTGTGGCCCTAGGAGCTCAGTTTTCTACTCTGAGGATATCCTTAGGAAGCTCTCAAGAAGGAGAGTGCACTGTGGTGCATCACCATTGACTTACTTCATGGGATTCCTTGAATTCCATTTTTGATCGCTCATTTGATCCCACCTCTAGGTAGATTATGATTCAAATAAAGCTTCATATAGTAGCTAGCTATATTTGTACGTGTATGTGTTGCCAATGCACTAGGATGGACTAGTAGGTGGGTGGAGCTACCCTGATCGGGTGATCAGGGCCACAAATCAATGCTAGTTTTGTCATATGACCTAACTGTATGTTATCATGTGCCTATATGGGTTGATAGGTGGGTGGAGTCACTTTGGCCGAGTTGTCAAAGCTATGAGTTGATGCCGATTTTGTATGGGGCTGGCGATATGTGTCGTGCACTATGCCGGGTCGGCATACAAGTGGGATAAAACTAGCGGGGTGGACAGGTCCATGAGTCGCACCCGATTTTGGCATAGGCCGACTCGTGTAAATAAAAGAATAAATAAATAAAAATAAAAGCAGAAAGGATGAGCTTGGATAAAGTGCAAAGAACAAGAAAAATAAAGTAAACATAAAAGGAAAATAAGAAAAATACCTGATGGGGGTTTGGACGGTGAGAGATCAATAGGAAAACAAATTTTAGCTCCATAAATCAAGTTAGCACGGATTAGTATATGAGTGTGCGTGCGATAAGCTACTGGATCTAAATAGGCTAAGTGAATAGAAGAGCTAAGAAGTTTACAATTCATTCATATGCTTGCTATTCTGATCGTATTGGCTCTAACATGGTAGGTTGTATGTGATACTTGCATATACTTTATTCTCTAAGTTTGTGCCAAGTTCAATATACTTTCATGAAGTATGCATGTGTTTGGTTTTAAATGTTTTCTTTAAGTTGATTTACACCCACCTCTGACTGCTTGATACTTGTTTGTGTTTGATGTTTTGCTTGCAAGGTGATGCCTTCAGAGGATGCACATGTTTAGAGGGGGTGGATGTGGTCATGATATGAAAAGCAAGCTAGAAACCTGAATGAGAAGCAACAATTGAAAGCTCGACCAAGATAAAGAGAAATTATCAAAATAAAAAAAATCTTCTTCAAATGGTAATTGATAGAAGAAATGAAAAGAAATTTTTTTTAAACCGGTCAAGTTGGAATGCGATGTTCAACACAGAAGAGGTGTTGTTAATGATGATTACAACTCGGTGAATTCCGTCTTTTATTTTTGTCTTACATGATGTTCTAAAGTTTGAATGGATGACCGTATGAATCCTTGTTCGTTTCTTTATTTCTATTCGAAGTTGCAAACAAGTTAACACGTAATGTATGATTGTAATTGAATGTGAATGTGTTGGCATTAAAGGAAAATGTCTGTATCAAAGCTTATGCACGTGCATGATGAGAGAGGTGTAATATATGATATGTTCCAAGCATGTTTTTGTGCATATAGAAATGTATTTTATGTGTTTGCATTCATGTGTGTGTGTTCATATGATCAGTGAATATACGTCTAAGTTTATGTGTATCCACATATTTATTATGATGCAAGTACATGAGAAAGGGTGCTAATTTATGTGTATTAATGTAAACATGCGAACGCATTTGTTAACATGTATGTGTAAATATGAGTGTGCATAAAATACATGCTAAATCAGCTCTCACAACATGTAGCCTTAACGGACTTGCTTGCAAAGGTATATACTACTTTTACTCTATTTATTCAGACTACAATTTAACAACAGATGAGAAGCACCTTGGAATCTTATTTGAACTACTAGGATATGCAAGGCTTTGAAACATTTGGAAAAGTTTTTACTGGTGTAGTCAATTTGGGCTGATTTAATTGAAGAGCTTGGCATTTCTTATGGCTTGGTGCAATTGGTCTCTAGTGGACGCATGAAGTCTAGCCACTTAATATGAGATCATCTACTATTTTAAGCATATGCCCTAGACCACCTGGAATTTATTGGTTAGCCATTGTGTGACTGGTTGTTATTCCTATTTGTTGCTATGCAAACAATAACTTGTTTTTTATTGCTTGTAAAAATATGCTGATCCTCTCAGTCTACACTCTTTGGTATTTGTAGAGGAAACATGTTTGTAATTGTAGAATGTAGATCCTCTCCGAGGTCATAAAACAGAGAGGGTAGATTGCACAATTCTATTCGGTGTATCATGTTGATCTTTCATTAGCTTGAGAAGAGGGAGATTGTGGCATGATGTTATGACCTTGTTTCTTTGTCAAACCTCAAGTATGGGATGATTGTTGAAGAAGCAGGAGCTCCATCAGGGTAGGTCATGTACTATCCGAGAGTCGAGATTAACTGAGGACAAGTTGAGCAGTTGCTGTCATTAAAATGTATTTCCCTTCAAGAGTACGTCTTGACCTTCCAATCCCACATATGCACGTATGCATAGGATAGTACGAAAACAAAATCACACAAAACTACTCAAAGAATAGAAAGAGACAAGAGACGACACTAGATTGGGTACAATCTCCCCCCACATACTCTGATGGATGAGTCTATCAGAGCATGTGTATTTATAGGTATTTTTTATTACTTCTTGAATATTAAGATACATAAGGGTGGTGCTTCAAAAAGTATGTTTTTTACAAAAATCGCCTTTATTTACAAATTCATAATCTACTATTTTTACAAAAATGTTGCTTTTGAAAACGATCTATTATTTTTACAAAAATTAACTTAAATAGCATCTTCTAAATATTCTTCTAAATATCTCCAAAAATATTTGAATAAGTCCTTGCACGTTCACACCCTCATGAATCTTCACCTGCTAAATCAAAATACCAAACACATTAAAACCCTCAAGGCATTAAAGTCCATTTAACATTCCATTATTCCATAAAGTATAACATGCCTCCCAGTTGACAAGCAATTGACCGTAGTTGATAAGAATAAAATAGACATGGATGGCCAATGACATGTCCCATCACTGAACAATCATAAGCATGTTCCATGTAAAAACACATGAATGGAACTGGAAAACTAGAATTTAATGTGATTGTGAATGATAAGTAGAAATTAAATGGTCATAATGTGGAGTTAGTGATGTCTTATGAATCCATTGTGCTTCTTCAAGTGAGTTATTTTTATATTTAATCAAATATCTATGATATTGATTACCTGTGCATGAAGCAATAACATCATAATCAATTATTTTCTCTAGAATTAAAATTTCAGCATCCTCTTCAAGAAAAGGAGGATCATCTAAAATAGGACTGAGTGGTAATGTTCCTTTAAATTGTTTTAATAAACTGATATGAAAAGAATTATGTATATTCAAATGAGAAGGTATGTCTAATCTAAAAGCATTCTTATTAATTTTCTAAATAATATGGAAAGGTCCATAATAATGTGGTGCAAGTTTAACCTTAGGATGTTGTGAAAAATTTTTCAAACCTCTTTTAATTATCCATAACCATACAAAATCATTTTCATCAAATTCTTTAGCTACTCGTTTCTTATTGCAAAAGAATCGGCCATAGGTATCTTAGTTTGAGTGATAGACATAGGATTAGGAAGGCTTTTACCATACACAATTTCATATGGTGCACGTCTAGTAGTGGTATGTGTTGTGTTATTATATGCAAATTGTAGTAAAGGGAGTTTTTCGCAATTACTTGGATTATCTAAAGACGAAAAATGTAATAAATCCAAAATAGTACTATTTGTAGCTTCATTTTTCCCATTACTTTCAAAATGAAATGTAGAGTTGAAGTCTATTTTGGAACCTAAATTCTGAAATAATAACCCAAAAATGATTACAAAAACAAACATCTCAATCTGAAAGAATAACTTGTGGAAAATACATTTAATAAATAACTTAGTAGCTTGAGGTGCAAAAAAAGTCTTTTTACAAGGAATGAAATATGCTTATTTACTAAACCTATCAACAATTGTCCAAATCATATGATTATTAGATGAAGTTGAGGGAAGACCAGTAATAAAATCCGTAGAAATTTGTTCCCATGGTCCAGTAGGTATGGGAAGTGCCTTTAATAATCAAAATGCTTTACCATGATGTCATTTCGCACGTTGACACATAATGCAATGGGAAACATACTATGTAATATCCTTTTACATATTTGGCCAAAAGAAAAATGCTTTACATGTAGAAATAGTACTTTGTTTGCCCCTATGACCCATATATGGTGGTTCATGCATCTCTTTCATAAAAAGTTCTTTAAAACCTTATGTAATGCATAACTTGTGGTTGAAATACAAGAATTCATTATGAAAAGTGTAGTGATCCTCACTAAATGTTGTAGAATTATTGAAAGCATTCCATGTTTGTGAAAAATACAAATCAGATGCATAAGTAGGAATCATGTCATGAAATGAATGAATATGAACAACAAAAATATTATAATTGAGACAATATTTGTTTGTGGGGATGGGAAACGACTAAGGGCATCAGCTACAATGTTAGCTTTGCGAGTTTAATATTGAATGATAAGCTAAAAACTTTGTATGAATGAAGCCCATTTAATGTGTCAGTCAGAAATCAATGCTTGATTTAATACCTGCATAATAGCTTATTGGTATGTTTTGATTATAACTTTGGAACCCATGAGATAATGTTTCCAAATTTTCAAAGCATGCACAATAGCCAAAAGTTCCTTATCATATGTACTATAGTTATTTTTAGAAGGTCTAAGTTTCCTACTTTCAAATGCAATGAGATGATCATTTTGCATTAAGAAAACACCTATACCTGAACCACGAGCATATGTAACTACATGGAAAGGTTGTGCAAAATCAGGTAATTGCCACATAGGTGCATGGTAAAGTGCATGTTTGAGTTTTTCAAAAGATTGTTGTTGTGCAAATCCCCATGCAAATTTTGATTTTTTCTTCAATAATAATGTGAGTGCAAGTGCTAAATAAGAAAAGCCTTTTACAAACTTTTGATAAAAGCTAGCTAACCATAGAAAAGAGCATACATCATTCATAGATTGAGGTACAGACCATTCCTCAACTTTAATTTTCTTTGGATCTACATGAACACCTTGACTAGAAACAATATGGCCTAAATACTCTAATTCCTTTTGGAAGAAATAACTATTTTCAGGATTGGCATAAAGTTTTTTTTGTGTAACAAATTAAAAATTGTTGCTAAATGCTTTTCATGGTCATTGTCATTCTCACTATAGACAAGTATATAATCAAAGAAAACAAGAACAAAAGCTTGGTATTTAAGAAAAATGTTATTCATCATGCGGACAAATCCTTAGCTTGATTAACTATTTCTTGTTGATGTAAAGGTCCATGCCTATAAGGTGCTTTATGGGGAGGAGAACTACCAAGAATTAAGTCTATGTAGTAGTCAAGAGCCCCCTAGAAGGTCGTAGTTTAGAAAGAAAATCAGCCATAAAACAATCCTTATAAGAATCCATAAATGATTTATCACTACAACAGATCGATGATATAACGAGGTTTTTACCGAGGGAAATGAACGCGGCTTTATTTGCCGTGACGCCGGTGTAAAGGTCGATATGCGCGTCAGTACCAAAGCATCAGTATAAGCGTCGGTATACGCGTCGGTATATGCGTTGGTAATACCGGCGCCCATATCGAGGCCTCTGCTGGACGTACCGTCGCCTGTTGGGTGTACCGATGCTTATTCCGATGACAATATTGTGAGTATCGTCATGTATACCGACGACCATACCTGCAATTTTTTTTTTGGGCAGAATGTGTTGTCTTTTGCTACAGCAACATTACCATGATGTTGCTTAACAAAAGACAATACACTTTGCCCAAAAACATGTGATGTGTACTCTAATGTCAACCGAAATATGATTTCATGAAACAAAGTATTATTGGACACAAAAGAGATAATCAGAATGAACCATGAACCATGTACAAAAGAAGTTATATATTTCAATAATGAAGCATGTACAAGAGTGTGGCAAACCACTGTCATATATGACACTTTTACAAAATGTGGCAAAGCAATGCATTGCCATATGAAAATCAAATACAAAATTTTGGTGTTCCACTGCCATACACATGCAAAGAACGTTCCATATCAACAGTCCTGCAACAAACAACATTAATGGAATGAGATAAATTCACATGAAAATTACAAACAAGTAAAAACCAAGTTTATAAATTAATTACCTCATCGCAAATGCTCCCATGAAATGACCGCACCGCATCCATCCAAGTCCTCCAATAGTGCAATCAACCCATGATGATATCCATAAGACTCCTCCATTCGTGTTGGAGGACGACCCATTGCCAGCTCCTGAAACAAATATACAAAAGATTAGAGGAACATACATGAGAAATTTAACACAAATAAATTCAATAAATGAAATGGTACTTACAAACTCATGAGGCACCGTGTCATATCCGCTGCTACCCAAATGTGACGGTCCAACCATATCTAAACGTATGGCTGTGGCATCTCGCTTCTGGCGATATCGGTCAGGAGTCTGTTGCTGCTCGTCACGAATCACGTCCCACTCCTCAGCATCTAACCATACAGGCTTTGGTAAGCATGCTCTGAAAGCATCACGAGCCTCAGATCGTCGATGGGACATAACCTCACGTGCGGTGTGCAGAATCCACTCTGAACTGACAAGAGACTGTTCATCGGCTGGTCGGAACTCCTGATAAATTGTCTGTGTGATATAATTCTTCCAATCTTTATCCTACTCACTCCATTTCAGTATGATAGAGTGTCCAAACTGGATGGAGCAAAGCTCCATCTGGAATACTATACACGTTGGAGTCATCATGGTCATGAGCACCCCAATGTGTACGTGGTGTTCCACGTGGTGTACTGCGTGGCGTACCTACATCTGAGGTACTCGTCCTAGGAGTAGAAGCAGGCGACACAACATCCGTCGCACTGCCTCCACAACAGCCACCTCCTCCGCCTCCAGACCTACCTGTAGATCCACTCCTAGAACCTCCTGCTCTAGAGCGTGACCTCGATCTATGAGACGAGCCAGAACCTGTATTGCGCTGAGGTGTCGAACGCACATGTCTACTAGTAGACCCAGTAGGTTATGGCTGAAAAGATGGTCGTGGTGGAGTCACCAAGCTAGGAGACATACCTCCTACGGGAGTAGCACCACCCGCAGGAGTGACACCGGCGGGAGTGACACCAGTGGGAGTGAGGCCAGCGGGAGTGAGGCCGACCGGAGTAAGGCCGCCAGGAGTAAAGCGGGGAGGAGTGCTACCACGAGTGATCCAATACTGTGATGCAACGGCCATATACGCGGGAGGAACCTGAGAGATGAACTCCAAAAACTGCTCCTCTGTCATGGAATGTGGAGTGACTGGAGGACTCTCTCCCATCATGCTCTGTAATAAAAGAACTCAAATAATTAGCATGCGATAATAAAAGTAATATAGAGAATAAACAAAAAAAAAACAAAAATTAGTACGTACAAGTGTTTTATTCAAAAGTCCTCTAGTCGAGCATCCTCTTGAAGATCCGATGCACCGATAATATCTATCTCTATATTGATGGCTTCTAAATCGCTTGCTAAAAAACAAAGTAATCAAACTTTCTGAAAGATAGTTTCAAGATGTCTTGAATCACACCACAATAATCTAGCTCGCCTTCTAGAGCATTATCATCTCTTGCACTTGCTCTAATTTTTTGCAAAAAATTCACCATCACTCCACTATCAAAAGTAGACCTATTTTGATCGATTCGTGCGATTCGAAAGTGTCGTCCATGAGACCATAGTGCACCGTATTTAATATACTCCCAATCACATCCTTTTGTGAGTTCTTCTTCTTCTTCAGATATATCTTCACCCGTTGCTTTTGCTTGTGAAACCGTTGTATCTAGCCATCTGCTCGTTGAAAAAGGTGGAAGAGGTCGAAAACTTTCTGGAAGAGGCAAAAATCAAGTGGAACGATTTCTTCGAAACTGAGCTCTTTCCTTTGTGTTAGTTTCCTTGGAAAGCTCATACCTTTCTAACCACTTCTGCATAGGCTCAGAGTTAACTATGCAAAACTTCATTGCCTTCTCTCTGAAAGCTGCATCCATTTTTCTTTGTAATCTTTTACCTTGTGGTTCATCGCCTACGAGATGAACATCTTCATCATTGCTCCATAAGCGAGGCATTTCAGGATCCGACATACATAGAAACTCAGTTATGAATACAAGAGATTCTTGTACAAGCCATCCCTCTTCCATGCTACCCTCTGGACGTGCTCTCTGTCGAACGAACCCTTTTAATGTCTTCATAAAGCGCTCTAAGAAGAACATCCATCGACTATGGACAGTTCTTGTTGTTTCAACTTCATCTACCACATGAACCAGTAAATGAAGTTGAATAGTGAGAATACTTGTGGGAAAGTATTTCTCTACCATACAAACAACCTCGATAGCATTGAGTTTTGCACTCTCTATGCTATCTCTATTTAGCTCTTTAGAAGATATCCACCGTACTAAAGAACTAATTTTATAAATGGTTCTTCGTACATCCTCTGAAAGACAATCTTTTAGGGCTACAAGGAGCACAAACTGTAAAAACTTGTGCCAATCATGAGACTTGAGTCCTGCAAGATCGTCGTTTCATGTGAAAGTAGTCTTTAGACACCTCATGCATCCAGTAGGTGTTCAAAACTCTGAAATTGTTTTCTTCACTTGTTGCTCTTCCATCCTGCGAAGCACCCAAGGAGCTCTTGGTAACGATACTATTCCGTTGGGCTTAGTAATTGCCCACAACTCTCGCATACGACCTCGCTCTTCTAAGTCCTCCCTTTGTGCTTTGCTTTCTTTCTTTCCGATCAAAGTTTTCCAAAGAATCTCTCCCACATTCTTAAAATTATGCATCGGGTCCACCAAATGATTGATCAACAATTCACTCCAATAAGGGAGTTCATGAAAAATGGACAACCGTTTCATGCCAACAACTGGATTTTTTGAATCCCACAGTTGTTCCCAATCGCTAGCTTTCATTTGGTGTTGCGCTTGTCGACCAATTTGTCCTTCACGTAAAACATGTCCATCAGGCAAATATCTATGATGTCCTTCATAGACAATTTTATGTAGTGCTTTGGAATAGCGTGCTTCGAGTCGTGGTCCGCATAAAAGACAAGCATGGTAACCCAAAATCGATAAACTTGAACATTCACCATAACCAGGCCAATCATGCATTGTCCACATAAGTATGCCTTGCAATTGCACGTCTCGTCTTCTTATAGGTTGAGACATGTCACACACAGTAATCCCATCCCATAAAATGCGCAGTTCTTCCACAAGTGGTGCAAGACATACATCAATGGTTTTTTACCTTATACTTACTTACCTGGTACAATATGAGCTAATAATGAATGACCTTTCTTTGTGGCCAACCATGGTGGGATATTATAATTGACCAAACATAGAGGCCATGTGCTCCATGAAGAACTGCGTAATCCAAATGGATTCACTCCATCCATAGCTAGGCCTAGACGTATGGATCGAGGCTCACTAGCAAACTCTGGCCACTTACTATCTATGTGCTTCCAAGCATCAGAGTCAGCAGGCACTCACATTAGATTATCTGTAGACCTGCTCTTTGTATGCCATGACATTAACTCAGCTATATATTTGCATCTAAACATGTTCTTAATTCATGGAATGATAGGAAAGTGGCGAAGAACCTTTGCGGGGATTGCTTTGCCTACAACGTCTTCTCTAAATCTATTTGCTCCACACTTTGGACATAGGTGCAGATGCTCATACTCATTCCGAAAGAGAATGCAATCATTCGGACAAGCATGAATTTTAGTATAATCCATTCCAATGGACTGTAAAAGCTTTTTCACATCTCCACGTGTTGGAGGCATTTCATTGCCCTCAGGAAAAAATTGATCTTTAAGAAGCCTGCAATAAGCAATTAAAACGATACTAGTAAATAAAGTTATTGTGATACAACAATGAAATCGAATTTGTTCTCCACTTACCGAACAATTCAGTGACACTAGTATCTGACCATCATTAAATGGATTGCAGATTGAGCACCGCGAGTGACACACGTAGTACATATATCTTTGCTCCATTGTAAAGTGGTAAACGAGCTAGTCTTCGCATATTTTCATATTCTTCATCGACTTCTGATCGTGGAATTTCTGTTGTGTCCATGAAACTCTCGACACCTTCTCCACCATCATGATCTTCGTCCATGTCATAAAATGCTTCAAGCATCTCTTCCATATGTTCATTCTGTGTAATATTATTAGTACTTGCTTGTACGTCTAAGTCTCTTTTTGCTCTCTTTTGTCCACGAGAGGTTACCTGTGCAATGTCGTTTGGGTCCATCTGCTCATCTGGGGGACCATGCAAATGATAGCGTAGGTTTTCTAGTCGACTCCTATCAAAGGATCCATACTCTCTAACATGTGCAGTACAAATATGTCGTTTCCGATAAATTTGATACTTGCATTGTGTGCAAGGACATGCCATTCTCTCTTCAGGATCCAAAAAAGCCATCTGCTACAATATGGACATTTTAGAACATTTGTTTTTTTATTAAACCTAAAAATCATACTCTTAAAGACTTAAACCTGAAATACTAAACCTAAATACTTAAATACCTACAAAACTCAAAACCCTAATTTTAAAACCCTAATCTATATAACTATCCTATTTTATCTATATATTCGGATTTTTTCTTAATTGATCCTATTATATATATATATATATTTATTTATTTATTCAGATTTTTTTCCTCTTAATTGAGTTATATGTATGCCTAAACCCTAAAACCCTAATTTTAAAGATCTAGACCTAAATTATGTATATTTCTATACACATGTGTATATACATGTATATATGTATTATATGTGTATGTGTATGTGTGTATATATGTCATGTAGATGTTAAAACCCTAAAACCCTAATCAAAATGACCTAGACCTAAAACATGACCTAGACCTATTTTATATACATATTTATTTATATATTCAAATTTTTTCCTTACTTAATCCTATTTTTATATATTTAATTTTATATATTTAATTACATATATTTAATTAAATTATTTAAAACACTAGTTCTTTTAATATTTATTTATGTATATAATTATCTTATTATATATATATATTTATTTATATATTCAGATTTTTTCCTTACTTAATCCTATTTTTATATATTTAATTATATATATTTAATTAAATTATTTAAAACACTAGTTCTTTTTATATTTATTTATGTATATAATTATCTTATTTTATATATATATATTTATTTATATATTCATATTTTTTCCTTACGTAATCCTATTTTTATATATTTAATTTCATATATTTAATTATATATATTTAATTAAAACCCTAATCTTAAAGATCTAGACCTAAAATATGTATATTTTTGTATGCATGTGTATCTACATGTATATATGTATTATATGTGTATGTGTATGTGTGTATATATGCTATGTAGGTGTTAAAACCCTAAAACCCTAATCTTAAAGATTTAGACCTAAAATATGTATATTTTTGTATGCATGTGTATCTACATGTATGTATGTATTATATGTATATGTGTGTTTGTGTATATATGTTATGTAGGTATTAAAACCCTAAAACCCTAATCAGAAAGACTTAGACTTAAATCTGAAATACTAAAACCTAAATACTTAAACACCTGTAAAAATCTAAACCCCTAATCCTAAAACCCTAATCATATTTTATATATATATTTATTTATATATTCAGATTTTTTTTCTTATTTTTCTCTATATTTTTTCTTAATATAAATATAATTAAGTTATATGTATGCCTAAA